>CM023454.1:4505967-4515967 GCA_013339765.2 Haemaphysalis longicornis | reverse complement strand
ACTCTGATTTATACGGAGGGAAGGGGACCTTCCACCTAATCCCTGGCCGTGACTGAAGCATCTAACACATCTACAGAGCCGTGGACTAGCATTGAACCATATCAAGCTACCTACGGCACCAATACTTCCAGAACCGATACCCTCACCATGCATTTAGCGAATCACGAAGGGAAATAATGGGCGTATTTAATTTTGAAGGTATAATGGTAAGCAGGAAAGAAAGCCAAGGAAAGCCAAGAACAGAATTCGGTGACCATCTAAAATCTTTGAAACATGTATATTTTTTATTGAAAGAACAAAATTGGACCAAAAAATATGCGCACAGGATGTGATCCGAACCAACAAACTCCAAAAAACGCGTCCGGTGCGATGATACCTATGCTACCGGGGGGATGGGGGCTGTGCTGCCGCCCACTTTCTTAAGTATTTGTACTTAGGTAACTTTTTCCTGAACTTAAAGGGTCTTAGGCAGCGCTATTCAGAATATATGTGGTGGTTTGTGCCAGATATAAATGTCGTCTGCGTAGATTTTGATGTTAACTCCCCGCGGTAGGCACCGTTTCAGCTCTATGAGAATCAAGTTAAATTGCAGTGGACTTAAAACAGCTCCTTGTGGAACACGTTTTTCGACGGGGAAACGTTATGTGTTACCATTCGAAGTGCGCATGAAAAGCTGACGTACAGCAAGGTAATCCTCAATCCAGGCGTAGAGCCTTCCTTTAAAGCCATGTACTGCAAGAGCAAATGGAATTGCTGTGTGTGTGACACAGTCGTAGGCAGCTTTTATGTCTAAGAAAATTGCGATTGGTATGCGGCTAGAATCTAATTGCTCCTTGACTGACGAGATAAGGGTAATTATATTGTCAATAGACGATCTGTGCCTACGGAATCCATTCATTTTATGCGGGTAAAGGCGTCGGCTTTCGAGAAACCAGGACATTCTTTTATGTACCATTTTCTCCATCAGTTTCCCTATGCAGTTCAACTGAGCTATAGGCCGAAAAGAAGAATAACCGGTGGGTGGCCCGCTAGGCTTTAGAACAGGAGTAATTTAGGCGAGCTTCCAATCAGAGGGCAGCTTACCGCTCACCCAAGGGGAATTGTAGAATTCTAGGAGATGGAGCAGGGTGTGAGGAAAAGACCCAAGTTTCGTTTTTTTCCCCTTGTGTGTTGTGTTTTTTTTTAATTACTGCACTGTGACATCGGCCGTGAGTGACCTCGAGCTACCAGTGCAATACGGAAGAGAAGACGACGGGCTGTGGGCACGTGGCGCGACAGCTGGGCAAAAATCGAGGGAAGAAGAGAACGAAGCCAGAAGGGCTACGAGTGGGACGTGCGAAGAGGCTCGTGCCACGGAACCACGGTCTGGAAAACGTTCCAGAGGAAGAGCTCCTGCCGTGGTTCCTGCTGCGGGCCTTCACCCAGGTCGTGCCTACCTCATCCGGTCCTGGTGGCTTGTTCCAGGACCAAGGGGCGGCCTGTCGAGCGGCTCCTGCCCGGGCGCAGTTGCCGAGTGCGGGCCTTGGCCGACGCTACCAAGGCGCTCATTTCCGGGGTCGTTCGCGAGACGTGGTCTTCGCGAGGTCAGCTTGGATCAGACATCGGTGCGCTGTCCCGTGGCAAGCGCCGCACACGGTAGAGCAGCTGTGTGCCGGCGACGATCCGGTTGCAGCAGTCGTGCCATCCCTGCCCTCACTCACTCCGACGGCTACATCAACGGACGACGACAAACCTGAGAAGGCGTCGGGACCTGTCCGTGAGACAACGCCTTTAATATTCTGAACCCTAATCGCGAGAAACGTTGGTGTGGGGCAGAATAGACAGTAGGTCGAGCAGTGCCGAAGTGGAGTTTGTGGTCAATTGTCATGTGAGACTGACGCGAAATGCCGATGTATTTTGTTTTCTCGCTCCCGTAACTCAAGACTTGTGGAACAGGTAAACATCTGATATCCTTTTTCCCTCTTCACAACGTCGCTGTCGCCTCCTCTCTCGTCCGACAGCACACGAAAGCATGACGAACGTCCATTCACCATTACACAGGGCATTGTTAGGCAAGTGAGTGAAGGTTGCGTAACTAACGCCATGCGTACCTGGACACGACTTGGCTGTTACATCGGAGATTGCTGCTGTCAGTTTTTGTAGTGTAAAAGGCAGGTCCAGTGCTGGAACGGCGGATTCTAGAGGCTTAAGAGGTGGAAGTGTACTCAGCGTTGATAAGGAGATGATTGTAGCGAAAGAGGACCGGTGTCTGGCTTCCGATACGGTGATGGAATCGATTAGCGAGGCAGTGAGCGCCCTCCCGATCATCCTCCTCCTCTTCTCCTACCGTCGCCCCCTGCCTGCGCTTCTTTATTTCTCAGCACACTCCCGCCGCCGCCAAGTTGATTGGGAGCTAGCTAGCAGCAGCACGGGAAGTGGAGAAGTCCGGGCGTCACCACGACCAGTTGTTCGACTTCCGGCGGTGCATAATTCCACTGTAGCAATGCTTGTAGGCCTGGCTGGGGAATTCAGTGGAGCATTTGGCTGGATGCCTCGATGCCGTCGATCTCGGTACATGTCTATATCCAGCGTGACGGGCAACAAGTGCTTGCTGGGTTGCTGGATCGAAGTGACTTAGGGTCTAAAAATATATATCGCGAATGTTCCTATGGTCACCCGGGAAGAGAAACAATGCTCCGGGTTTCCAACCAGAAGGCAGCCGCCGGGATCGAATGGGAACAGCTGCTGCGGATGGTCAAATTTGCGGAGAGGGTCAGGAGAGCGGTATGGCATTGCCGTCACGTCCACGTCTGATACTTCTTCCATGAAGAAATATGTGTGTTCATCGGCGTGTCAGTGTTTTCTTTGCGAACCATAGGATTTCGCTCTCCGCTGGACTCAACACGGTACAAAGGCTCGTACACAATCGAGTTGCGCTTGCTGGAAGAAGGGGTCGTCACCATACAAGCATTTGTTCTGTTCCTCCACGAGGATGCCTCCCCACCGGGCTGGCACGAGTGCGGTCAAAGCTCGCTTCCGGCGTCGAAGCTCGCTAATGGAGCGTCGGAGGAGCATGCGCTTCGTTATTCCCGGAAGCGAGTCCATCTTCTGCACGAATCGCGTTTTTGTTGCTGGACCCAATAAAAATATATTTGTCTCGAAACCGGGTTGCTGAATGTCTTGGGAAACGAGAGATGCGTCGCCAACTTAAGGGTCGCAACAGCGAAGCTCGGAGGACTCCAAAACAAGGGTCGCATCGTCTACGCTGGGGCCATGGCAGAACGGATCCGACGTCTCCAGAGTGGTAGTCACATCGTCAATGCGAGTTTCGCAACAGTGTCGCATGGACGACTCCAAAACGGGGGTTCCATCATTGACGCCAAGTTCGCTGCAGGGCCGGTCGGTTGTCTCCCAACCAGTAGTCAAATTAGCAATGTCATGATTCCGGAAGGGGCGTGGTGACGTCTCTGAAGTGAGAGCCATGTCGCCGACGCCAGCGCTGCAGCAAGGCTAGTAAGACGTATCGGAAACAATAGTCTCGTAAACGACAGCGAAGTGCTGGCAAGGTCTCTGAGATTTCTCCATAACGACGATCATGGAAACACCAGGGTAGGGCAGTCGCAGGAGCCGCTCTCGCGGGCTGAGCCCCTCATGGTCTTCTTTAGCATCGTTGTTACGCGCAGCGCCCTCTTTGTCGTCGCGTTTCTCTACCCGTGCAACAGTCATTGCCCGAGCAGCCGGCATGTCACCCGTGACCTTTGTAGACACCGTCGGCTGCGCTTCCTCGGAAGATGAGCAGAGGGTCGAAGTCGCCTTGCAGGTAGAAAACAGGGCTGCCCTAGGTTGCGGGACGGGGCTTGCGTACAAGTCTTGGCTCGCGGAAAAGCGTACGCGCGTTCGCAGGGCGCAGATCCGTTCGTCGTTGTCGAGCGCGTTCAAAATGTCCTCTTCGAATTCGTCATTCGTCAGGTTCGCTTGAATTTCGGCGTCGAGCTGGTGAAGGCTCACCTGGTCATGCAAGATGAGGTCGAGTACATTTTGCCTATCAAGGGCTGTTGCAACCTAAATCCGCAGCAAGGCGTCGAGGACTGTCATGGTCCCGGAGACCGTCGCTCGCAGGACATCTCGGCGAATACGAAGAGCGTCCATGGCACCAGTCGATGAAGCAAGACGCTTGGGTGGCGAATAACAAGGGAAAAGGGCGGGCTTGGGCACGAGCCGAAAGGGGCGGTGGCCGAGGGTAACGCTTCCAGGATAAAGCAGTACGAAGGTATCCAAGCCTCGCGTGCCTCGGAGCCGCTGCGCCGTCGAACGTAGATTCGCTCGTGCGCCGGTTCCCGGGTTTCACGGCACCAGAAAATGTGTAGCGAAAGAGGACCAGCGTCTGGCTTCCGATACGGTGATGCAATCAATTATCGAGGCAATGAGCGCCCTCCCGATCATCCTCTTCCTCTTCTTCTACCGTCGCCCCCTGCCTGCGCTTCTTTATTTCTATACAATGATCTTGCAATATTCCTCTGCGACCATTTTCAAAGAGGGGTGCTCGTGCAGTGAGAGGGCAACGAAAGGCCGCAGTTGCTTAGGTTGCGTGCGTAACCCTTTGACAACACGCCAGAAGCGCGTCAATGGTGTATGAGTATTTAAATCGCACAAACGTTCCTCCACCGTTGCCGCTGAAGCTTGTAAAGGTAACACATTACGTGTCTCTGAGCCCTTTTAGAAGCTCGTAGATTTTCTACAGATTTTCTTTTACAGATTTTGTACGGAGGGCCTTTGGCTCCGCACGGCGACGAATGGCACAGAATATTTGGTACTCAGCGTTATTATTGTGTTGATTCCAGCGTTTTGGTTTTAAGCATGTGGAATTCCGGAAACAGTAAAGTATCGTTGGGATAATTTTGTCGTTTTGAGTCGCTGCCGAAATGCAGGTTCGTAAGGCTTCCACGAAAGCTCTCCAGTCTGTGCACACGACCTGTTCTTTGTAAGTCTGAGAGTGCGAGTCACGAGTTGATATCAAAATCGGGTAGTGGTCACTTCTTCTTGTCTCTATGTACGTGCACCTCGTGAATGTGGCAGAAAAACCAGCGGTGACGAATAATAGATCGATACAGCTGGTTGTTTTGAGGGATTTGAGGAAAGTAATGCTGCCATCGTTTAGGGATTCAATGCCATGTCTAATTAGGAGGTCCTCGAGTATTGTACCACTTAGGCTTGTTTGGGAACTGCCCCAAAATTCATTATGAGCGTTAAAGTCCCAACAGATAATGTGTGGCTTGGCAGTCGACTTGATGAGGTCGGTCATCCTGGTCTCATCAAATTTGGCGTTGGGTTGTGAGTACGCTGGGATAAATGTGAAATTCTGAGAACCAATAATTGTAGATGCGCAGACGTACTCATTTGTTTCGTGTGGTGAGACTGGAATTTCAACTGTCTGAACGTCAGTACGGAGCCCGATAAGAAACCGGCTTGTACCGCTTACTCGTAGTGAGTGGGTGAAATAGTAACCACTCAAGCGGAACTTCTGATCTACTCGTGACGCTGAAATGACAATGAATGGGAATCGGTAATTGTGAAGAAGCTGACGTAGATCACCGAGCTTCGATCTCAGACCACAAGCGTTCCACTGCAAAATGTTGCATCGTTTTAGGTGACGGTTCAAGGACAGTGCTGGCGATGATGATGCCGTCATTGTTTCCCGATTGTGAATGGCACACCAGGTAGGGAGCAAGATGCTGCTAGCAGAAGTTCCAAAGCCATGATAGCAGCAATTTCAGGCAAACGGCTTGCGGATGGTATGGCAGACATAAGAGGTTTGAGTTCCGCAAATAACAGGGGTATGATCACTTTAGTCAAGTAAACTTGCGTTGTAGGAGCGTGGGTCTCCGCTGGTGGTTCGGTTGAACGCTGAGTCGCAATGGGTAGCACAGTAGTAACGAAAGCTCGTGTCCGTTGTCGTTGCTCTTCAGGCTGGGGCTTTCTGGGGTTTTCTCGAACAGTACGTGCATAGGACTTTTTCGTTGTTGCGTTTGTGTGTGTTGAAAGCGAACCCTGAGTGGAGCTGGGTGTTGCGCAAACCACTTCTGGATTTGGAGGCGGCTCGCGTTGTTTGGGAGCCCTTCCTTGAAGAGACTCACCTGCGCGTGCAAGAGTAGCGGCTTTTTTCTTCGGGCAGGCACCGAAGGTTGCAGGATGTGGTCCATCACAATTCGCACATCGAGGGTGCGTGCGGGAAATGCAGTCTTTGTACGAGTGTGGGCCTCCGCATATTTTTCATCGGACGGGCCCATTACAGTGCTTCGCAACATGACCGTGCCTTTGACATTTGAAGCATTGGTTTGCTGTTCCCAAGTATTCCTCAATGGGATAACTGCAGAAGCCGAGGAAAATGCGCTTTGGTAATGCAGAGCCGTTTGGGAACTCCAGAAGCACTGTTTTTCGGCGACGCTCTGCCACAACAACATTTTCGCCGCGATCATAAGAGACTTGCCTTTTGGCATATGTAACACCTTGGTCTCTCAGGTAGGAAAGGTGGTCTTCGTCCGTGTACTCAAGGGGGACGTCATCAATCTTTCTATACGTCGCTAAATAGGAACTTGGTAGACTTCTTGGACCGCCATGCAAACAAGCTCCGTCACGCAAGAAGACGGTTGGCAGCATTGAGAGTCGATACGGTGACGACAAGGCCACCATCCTTGTTGAATGGATGCATAAGAATTTTTTCCTGGGCAGTCGAGACAACTGCCGATGCAAGCAAATTGGGATTGAGCCTCCAGAAGCAACAACCTGGTAGCGTTTGTAGAATCACAACTGGGATGCCGGCGGGCCTAGACTTCTTATATGTGACTACAGTAAACGCAGCCTGACTTTCCTCTTCAGCAGTATGTCCATCTCCGGTTGTGTGGCGCTGTAGCTCCTCGATGGCGCGCTTTTTCATTGCTGGCGGATCATGTGCATTGAGCAATACATTGTCCTGTGGTGACAGGGACGCTGTACGATGCTTTCCTTCCGTTGTAGCCATGGTAGAAGCCTCCATCATTACGGCATGAAAAACCAGTGATGGCGGCCCCCCGCTTATCAGCAGGGACCCCTTATTGGGACTATGAATGGCTCTCTTGGCTATGTTTCTCTGGTTCGCCGTCGTCCTTAGTCATTTATGACGCCATACGCACAGCAGAATGGCGCTGGAAGCTTCGCAATGGAACGAAGAAATGTAAACTCACCGAGCGGCGAAAGCAGTGGACCGGCTAGCCCGTTCTTCGTCTTCTTCCTCCAACGAAATAAGGCGCTCTCTATTTTGGGACCTCGAAGTTACTGTGTAGCCCTACTAACAGGCCACCCTTCCTCGCTCATCATTATTCAACATCGTTCAGTATCGTTCAAAAAAGTAAACTTTACTTCTGCCTTATTTTGAACGAGCCCCTCATTTCCTATTCTTATTCGCTACATGCATAGCGAGGGCCTCTGTCCTGGCAGTCTTGATGCCATAGGAAGCTTAAGAGGGTTAAACGCTTTTCGACCACTCTCGAGATGTCGTAGACACTCGTGTCACGGCCCGGGGAATAAAAAAGAGGTCCCCTTCACCCCGTGAAGTAGGAGTGGCGCTGGCTACCACCCCCAAGCACAGGAAAAAACGACATTGACATAAATACCCTAGAGAGTGGAGGTGAAAAACAGGCCCGCCGGTAGCGCAGTGGTTATCGCACCAGACCGGTTTTCTGGAGGTGGTGGGTTCGGATCCCACCTGGCGAGCATTTTTTTCTCCACTTTCTTTCCAAATGTTTATCTGTTTTCAATGACCTACCTTATCCTCCCCTTTGCTTTCCGAGGTTTTCTGAACTGCCAAACGTTATTTCTGACTTATTTTCAACGAGCCCCTCATTTCGATTCTGATTAGCTATATATATATATATATATATATATATATATATATAGCGAATGACCGGTATTCTGGATGTCGTGTGTTCGCATCCCACCTGGCGGGCATTTTTTTTTAACCACTTTCTTTTTTTCCAAAATTCTTTATCTGTTTCAATGCCTACCATATCCTCCCCTTTGTTTTCCGAGGTTTTCTTGACTGCCAACCCCTGCTTCTGTCTTATATATATCTATATATATAGATATATATATATATATATATATATATATATATATATAGATACAGATATCAAGGTTGCAGTCGTCATTGCCAGTGCTCTTCGGCTTTTTCCGAAATATATTATAGGGCCGAATGACGTGTTTGTCACGTTTTTTTTGATACATTAAAAAATAAGCGAAAATATAGGTCGAGAAAAAATCCGCCGTTTTTTCCGGTAGCGGGAGTCGAACCCACATCTCCGCATAACCGGTGCGGTGGCGTTCGCCATTACACTATCCCCACAGCGGCTTCTCTCTCGACTTTAACCGCGGTGGTTTATATTTACAAGTGCTCTGAGGCCAGTCAACTAGCGCCGCCCCTCGGCCACCGCGAGAGACGTAGAACGTCTTCTTTCTCAGCGGCCGCCACGTACACCGTGGTCGGAGGTCAGGGTTAGGAATTTGGATATCCGAAGTGCTGGAGCCAGTGCCTCGTAATGCATGTAGCAGAACAGCAAGATACGGGACTCGGGACTCGTTAAGGATACATATCAAGGTTGCAGTCGTCATTTTCAGTGCTTGTCGGCTTTTTCAGAAATATTTTATTAGGGCCGAATGACGTGTTTGTCACGTTTCATTTGATACATTGATAAAAAAGCGAAAATATAGGTCGAGAAAAATCCGTCGTTTTTTTTTTTTTCCGGGAGCGGGATTCGAACCCACATCTCCGCATAACCAATGCGGTGCGTTCACCATTAAGCTATCCCGTAGCGGCTTCTCTCTCGACTTTAACCCGCGGGTTTATATTTACAAGTTGTCTCTTTGCCGCTCAACTAGCGCCGCCCTATATATATATATATATATATATATATATATATATATATATTAATATATATATATATATATATATATATATATATATTGTAGTGCGAAAGACGAGCAAGTGGCGCGCAGCCACCATGCGAGCACTACCGAGCAACTGATAAGCTACGCGGCCACAACAACCGTCAGCAATGTCATTGTGATTGGCGTACGCCCACTCAAGGGAGATTGACCACTTGAATTGTGCAGATGACGACGAGGCAGCACGGTGAGCCACCGCAGCGGCATCGTCATCGGCGTGAAGCTCGTGAAGTGCTCGAGATATACTGCCGGGCTGGAACACTTATCCGCTTGCCACTTCTGAGTGCCTCTCCTACTCTCTGCTTTCAATTTTGGTGGAGTGTGCGGATTCTATCCTCGCCCTGCACGGGTAGCTTCACCCCGTGTACCCGCCAGCCTGGAGCTCCGGAGTCGCACCCTGCTTTCTACCGTTGGGTCCACCATGACTAGTGACGCCCGAAACACGACATCGCCTTCGCCACCGGCTGTCATCTGCTCCGGGGTGATCCGTGAGCGGTGAGCCGGCGATGTTCACTGCCGCAGACGACCAGGACGTCGAAGATTGGCTTTCGGCTTATGAGAGGGTAAGTGCACACGATAAGTGGGACGATGCCATGAAGCTAAATAACGTTGCTTTCTCCTTGAGAGGACTTGCCGAAAAATGGTATCTCAACCACCCAGAGGATCGCGCAACGTATACCGCATTCAAAACGAAATTTTCGGCAGTATTTGACCGGCCTGCGGTTTGCAAGCTGCGCGCGGAGCAGTGTTTGAGGGAGCGAGCTCAACAGGCCGGCGAGAACTTTACCAGCTACATCGAAGATGTGGTCGACCTTTGCAGGCGCGTGGATCCTTCCATGCCTGAGCAGACACCATCAAACACATACTCAAGGGTACAGATGTGAACGCGTTTTAGATGTTTCTGGCGAAAAACCCTCAGAGCGTCCGAGACGTCATCAGCTTATTGCAGAGTTATGACGAGTTGCGCAGGCAGCGTCGCCTAACTCGTCGCCGCCTTGTGGACCGTAGAGCCGCTCTGTTGGCTGGTACACGACGAAACCCGTCG
>CM023454.1:4250886-4505867 GCA_013339765.2 Haemaphysalis longicornis | reverse complement strand
AACTTATAACCTCAAATCATTCTATGACGCCGAAACCAAATCCCGAACACTGTGCTGAGGGAAGGATAGCCGATGACCAGGGCACCGTTACACGCCGTGCAAGTTTCATGATTATGGTGTACTGTCAAGATGCTGTCCCTGACCGCGATGGTACCGTAGAGGGTGAGCAAAGATTGCTTCTCGCTGTGGTGTCTCTGTCGCAAGAGGCATTGCGTCGGTTGGTGGTGGAGGAGAAACATTTATTCAAGCGAAAGAGGTTCGCGCTTGAAAGCGAGAGAAGCCCTCAGTCCAGGGACCCTGTGGCGGCTGCGGTTCTCCGTGCCCGGTCCACCAGCTGTCGCTGGTCTTCAGGATCCGAAATGCACAGCGCGGCCTCCTACTGCTCGAGGGGGGGGGGTGCGAATAATGGTGGCGGCTAGTGTGTTTTGGCTAGCCCACCTGTGTGGTACAGTGTTGGATGTTCGCTGCAGTGTGGGCATGTTGGTGGATACATTGTGGGGTGTATGATGTGCAGGAAGCTAAGGTGGGGGTATGTGTTTGTCTGTAATTGCCGCCAGACTAAAGCCTCCTCTCGGGTGAGCTTCTGGTGCGGTGGTGGGTAGGAACCTCTGGCAAGGCGGTAGTGTTGCAGAAGTGCACGGTACTGTTGCTGTATAGGGTGTGGGTCAGGGAGCGATTGGTGCGGTGCCTGGAGCGTGCATGCTCGGGCTGTAGCGTGTGCTCGCACTTTTCAATCAAGCCCTGAGTGACCTGGCGTCCATTATAGTACAGTTGTGTTAAGGGTGTCCCTGTGCTTTTTAGTAGTCGGAGAATGCATATTGAGATCCGAATGTTGCCGTAGTTTCTGCATGCCTGCTGGCAGTCTGTAATTATATGAAGTGGGCTATTGGAAGTTGGAGACGTCATCGCCAGTGCGATGGCCGTTTTTTCGGTTTCATCGACGTTGGTTTTTACGGTCGCAGTGCAAACGACATCGCCCGAGCCCTCAATGACAATAACTGCTGCGGCTGGACGAAACGCGCAGTGGGCCGCGTCCGTGAAGCGCACATGCCAGTGGTCAGTGTACTTACCTTGCAGGAATTGTACTCGTGCTTGTCTGCGCTGTACGTGATGCTCAGGATGCATGTTTCGCAGGAGCGGAGCAACCCTGAAGAGCGTGCGGATGTCCTGATGAACAGTTTCTGGACGAGGGTGGCTGGCTTCCACTATCCGGTAGCCTAGCTGCCTCAGCACCATGCGACCGGTCGAAGTTTGTCTGAGCCGCTCTAGTTGGCTGACAAGGTGGGCATCAATGATCTCTCGCACCTTGCTATGCACCCCGAGCGCTTCTAACTTGCTAGTGCCGTTGTGTGGAGGGAGGCCTAGCGCTTGCTTGTACGCCTTCCACAGTAGTATGTCAAGTTGGTCCCATTCCCGCGCTTTCAGTGGGAGGTAAGGCGTTGAGTACACCACACGGCTGACAAGCAACGCAAAACCCAGGTTTTGTTTACAACTTTCTCCGAGTATTATCTGCGTATAAACAACGTGGTGCCTTTGAGTTTGTAGAACAAAACTAAGAAAGCATGTGACGTCATCACTCTCGTTAACTTTGAACTCTCACTTGAAGATGCCTTTAGGCTTCTGCAACCATTCGACGTGTTCCCGGTGCTTGCGCAAGAATAAACTGAAGAAATCACTGGGCTGGTTGCGATGCTACACACAATGTTTCTTTTTCCTTGAACTCAAAATTGTGCTAGACACCGCTAGCAGATCATCGACTTATAACAGCAGATGTAGCCCCACCTACCACAAAGTCACCGTACCGGGTGTCTTCACATGAGCGGGAAACCTTCCGATTGCAAGTAGAAGACACGCTCAGCGACGACATCATACAGCTATCAAAAACCCCTGGGACGCCAGTTGTACTTGCGAAGAAACGACATGGAACATTTACTTGTGCTGGCAGAAAAAAATTACCATAAAGCACCTGTAGCCACTGCAACGAAACTACGATCCTCGAATACCCATTCCACGCTACTAAATTCTCTTCGATAGATTTTGAAGGTTCCTAATCTAAAATAACGTAGAAGAGAGACAGCGGGAGAACACGGTGATCATAACACCGGACGGCCTATGGTATTTCAAGAAGATTGCGTTTGGGCTGTGCACGGAACCAGCAATGGCCCATAGAGTCATGTACACTGTGCTAGAGGAGTTGAAGTGGCACACCTAGCCTCGTATAGAACGTCCTCGTTGTTGTTATTCACCGGGACTATCTACGAACACGTTACCGGTTTGGAGTCTGTACTCGAGGTCATTCGTACCAGGGGTTCTTTTTGAATCTTAAAAAGTGCCGCTTCCCATACGAGGAACTCACATTTTGGGCCAAATCGTCAACGCAGTAGGAGACTGGCCCTACCCAACTAAAACGTCTGCAATCGCGAAATTCCCAATACCTGAGACACAAAGAGTGTGCCAAGACTCATCGGACTAGGTGCGTACTACCGGCGCTTTGCCCCAAACGTCGCACGGATTGCACAGTCACCCGAGCGCTTCAAGAAAGATAGCAAATCATTTAGCTTAGAAAGCGCCCACAGGAAGCCGTCTTAGTGCTGCACGAATGCCTCCAAACGCCCGCCTGTGCACACTCATTTTGACAAAAACGCCGAAACCTAAATCCATACCGACGCCAGCGATATAGGCTTGCGGGCTGTGTTCGTCCTAAATATCTCGTGGGGGGTGCCTTGCGAGCGTGCGGGAGCACGAGCGGCCACGGCCCGCCGTAAGAGCCGGTGCGCACGACAGCTTCTCAGCTCACGAAAGAAGTCCCACACTTTATTTGGAGCAGAATATATACAAAATAGGAGGCGCCACACGCTAGTAGCAGCCTAAATCAATGCCTGAAGGGTGGCGACCTCTACATCTCCCACCGTGAGGACCAGACGGAAGAGGGAGGACGACAGACACTGCACGTCACAAGTTCAGGCGATCGGGACGCACAACCCGGCGGCCACTACGTGTTCCTGTCACAGCGTCACTGCAGTCACAGTCTGCTGAGGGCAGTCCAAGGGAACCGTGTGGTTGCACTGCGGTGCAAGGCGAAGTGGTCTCTGTGGCTCTTGCTACTCATACGGCGTGGTTCCACCCTTGGCGCAGAGGAGCAAAATGTACTAGGTGACGCCAGTTGCGTTGTAGGACGCCACCCTGCTCAGTTTTCAGGACATAGATTTGTGGTCGTCGTGCGGGGCACAGCACAATAGCATTGACCTGGTCGGATCGAACCCAGACACACTGGCCTGTTTGAAGCGATGGCAGATTCCGAGCTCCGTTATGCCTGGGAAAGTCAGCGGTATGTTTCCGCTTGTAGGCTGCGTCTTTGCTGCTCACGTATTTCCTCGACGGCCAGTGAGGACATAATTGGGAGCCCTGTTTCGGAAGTTTGCTCCGGAGTTGTCCCATCAAGATATGGGCCGGGCTGAAGCCATCGACTCCTGGGGTGTCCCGGTAACTGAGCTGAGCAAGGGCAGATGAGTATCTGTTGCTTTGCGGAACAACTCCTTGATGGTCCTGACCATTCTCTCCGCCTCCATTCAAGTGTGCATGGTGCGGGCTGGTAGTGACGTGGTCAAAGCCGTAAGATGCTGCAGACTCTGCAAACTCGTTCGAAGAGAACGGTGGACCATTGTCCAATCTGACCTCTCGCGGAATCCCATGGCGCGCGAAGATGCTTCTGAGGACGTCAATGACTGCCTGAGCCATTTTTCTCCTGAAGGTTACAACTTCAGGGTACCGGGAGTGGTAGTCCACCACAAAGATGAATGTCTGGCTGCGGAGGTGAAACAGGTTCTTGCCGACAAGTTTCGAGGGTCGTCCAGGTAGGACCGTGGAGGTCAGGGGTTCTGCAAGGTTTACCCGAGTGGAAGCACACTGCTCGCAGTTGGTTACCAGAGAGGTGATGCCTGCCGAAATGCCAGGCCACCAAACAGACTCTCGAGCATACGCTTTCGTCCTATTGATGCCTTCGTGTCCTTCGTGTAACAGCGTCAAGACAGCTGGCCGAAGGGAATATAGGATGACTATCCTGGTGCCTTTTAGTAAAACACGGTTACACACAGAGAGTTCATCTGCTGCTAGAGCATACTGCGAGTAACGATTCTGGTTGTTCGTTTCTCCGAAGTCAGGTGTCGATCAGGAACCGAATCGCCTGGGTTCCAGTTGATTTGGCAGGAGGCTGGCAAGGCGATGGTGTTGAAGTTCTTGGCGATGGGGGTCGAACTGACGAACTCAAAGCGTTTGTATATGGAGAAGGGAAACGAAGAGTTTATATACAGCTATTTACAGTAGAAAACTGGGTACATGAGTAATGAAACAAAACACTTCAAACTTCAGCAACACGCTAGCTCCAAGGGCGTACAAGTCACTCGAGCTTCTTAACTTCGTCTAACTCTCCTATCCTCGGAGCGTACACAACCTGCTCGAGTAACGACGGCCGAGACTCTCTTCTCGCCGCAGGGTCCGTCTAGTTGCCCGGTACGGCGCTGTACACTAAACTTCCGACGCGATCCTAACCTCTAGCCTAGGGGGCTCAGAAATCCTAACCTAGCTTTACGGGCTGGACTCCTTTTCCCGCCGGGAACTGCCCAGCTCAGCGCTGAGACAAGAACGATTTCTGACAGCCAATGCAGTTTTATAACACCTCGAGCTCGCGCTCTCTCTGGAACGCCCCTGTAGCATTCGTACACGCGTAAGGGAGTGCCAAATTCGCGTAGACAGCTGTCACTCAGCGCGCTACGAAATATTCAATGAGGCGCCACCATCTTTGGGTCAACGGCCCGCTCACGGACGAGCAAGCGCGATGACCCCGCTGGGTGAGGGCGGAAGGCGGCGACAGGGCAGTGTGCCGACCGGAGCGGGTAAGAATGGAGGCTCGGGCAGCGTGCGCTCCGCGTCGGCAATTACTCCTCTTCCGCGCGCGACGCCGCCGATTCTCGGAACCCGGCGGTACCGTCTGCGTTCTCAAAGGGGGATCATCACCGCGGCATTCTGTCGGCCAGACAATCCGTCTCCCGTGCGCGCCTTGACAAATTGGCTACGGCCGCTCGGCAGTGTTGGCAGTGCCACGCCGCCAGGCAGAGTGACGAGTTCTCACGCGCAGCCTGGGCGCCTGGCCACTGACATCACGAGTGGACCCTTACACCGGGGGAAGAGCAGTGGGGGCTCGGTCTTCTGTGGCCAACCATTCTGGTAGAAGGTGGTGAGGGCTGTCCACTCGCCATCTGACTCTTGTGCCTGTCGCACGTCCTGTGGGCTTAGTGGCAAGGCTTCTGACATGCCGCTGACCACTTGAGCGGCAAACAATTCCACGTTGTTCAGGGGGAGGGACGCCTTTTGGGTGAGGGGTGACAACGTATCTGCCGTAGCTAGCAGCTTTCCTGGCACGTGCAGCATCCGGAACTGGTATCGCATGGTCTTTAACCGGGGCGTCTCTATGCGAGGCGGCAGCATGTCCAGCTCAATCTTGCCGAAGAGTTAAACGAGTGGTAGGTGATCTGTCTTGACATCAAAGGTTGCCGCGAATGAATTCGTCAAACCGTTTGATAACCCATGTTGTTGCCAACGCTTCCCTTTCTCTCTGCTGTAACGCTGCTCTGTCTCGGTCATTGACCTCAAAACAAACGCAACTCGGCGCTCGCCAGAGGGCGGTGTATGCAGACAGAGCGCGCAGAGTCTAAACGAGCTTGCGTCAGCCGAAATTGTTGTGGCGTATGAGGGATGGTACTTGGCCATGCAACGGTCTGATGTGAGGAGTTCCTTGAATTTCTCGAATACAGCATTTTGTTCATGCTGCCACACCCAACTCACAGTCTTACTTAGAAGTGCTCTGATAGGAGCTGTGACCTCCGAGACGCAAGGAGAAAACCGGGCAATATGGTTGACTATTCCTACCAGTCGTCGGACATCTGCGATTTCGGTTGGAGCCTCCATGGCTTTGACTGCTTCGACCTTGGCTGGACTTGACGTGATGGCTTGTGCTGCAACGATGACTCCTAGGAATGAGACTTCGGAGACACCAAAACGACACTTGTCTTGTTTCAATGTGATGCCTTATTTTGCAAGGCGAGACAGCGCCTGGCTCAGTCGGGGGTCGTGCTCCTCGCGGGTGCGGCCAAAGACCAGAATGTCGTCTATCATATTGGCGACTGCTTCCTGGCCCTCCAGGATTCTGGCCATCTCTTTTTGGAAGTACTCCGGCGTTGAGGTGATGCCAAAGGGGAGCCGGCAGAAGCAGTATCGGCCAAATGGGATGATGAAGGTTGGGAGCTATTGGGAGTCTGCAGAGCGTTTAACCTGGTGTAAGCTGGCTGTTGCATCCAGCTTAGAGAAAACTGTTGTGTCGCCAAGGAGGCCAAGGACTTGCTCTACAGTTTGTAGAATGTGGCGTTCATGAAGGACAACCTTGTTCAGCTGAGTAAAGTCAACGCACAGCGGTAGGAACCATCGGGTTTCCGGGCTACGAGACTAGAGAACCACGGCGTTGGATTGTCAACCCTGCGAATCACGCCTCCTTTCTCCAGTTTGTCAAGCTCGTGGCGGACGACCTCGAGCAGCGGGATGAGAATCCTGCGAAGCGCGCTTAGAGAGAAGGGTACGGCACCAAGTTTAAGGAGGATAGTGTACTCGTCCTTGAGGGTGCCCAATTGTTGGAAGAGCTCCCTGCGCAATGTTGCTTTTGGAGTCTGGAGTTCGTCGAGAAACTTTACAACTTCAAGGGTTTGAAGCGGCAGCAGTCCCAGAAGAGGTACAGTGAGTGACTGGATCACGTACAAGCGCTGAGAGCTCATTTTCCCGTGCCACCGAAGTCTTGCCATGTACGAACCTAGGGACACAGCGGCTGACCACCGGGTCCAGTGAGCAGGGTGTTGACTTGGTCGAGCTTAGCTGGCAACGGAAGGAAGTTGTTCGGAACGGCGGACACTTAGGCTACGGAATCGACCTTGAACTGCGCTGTGTAGTTGTCAAAGGTGGCGTCGACAATTTTTCCCGCGGTGGGCGCCCGGACAGCGTGTAGGTGAACAGAACCGAGCTTGTGTTTTGCCTTCCTAGCACGGCACACTTCAGCAAAGTGCCCTTTCTTTTTGCAGAAATTGGAGGCGGAATTTCATGCAGGGCAGTTCGAACGTGGGTGTGGCGCGTGGCCGCAGAATTAACATGTTGACGGCTGGCGGGAGCGCTCAGTTTTCCGCGGGGGCGAAGGCGGCTTATCGTAGTTGCGGCGGCGAGATGCGAACTTCTAATCGCGTATGGCGTGGAGGGGTAGCTCGCGGGACTGCTCTGCCTTGTTTTGGGGCAACGTTTTTTTTTTTGTCGGCGTCTTCTGATTGACGTGCCTGTATCCATTCTTCTTGGAGCGTCAACTTCGTGTTCCGGCAAAGCTGTACCGAAAGGAGCGAGTCGCGGAGGCCGACGTCGGATGTATCGCGCACAAGCTTTTTATGCACCTCAGCTGACGGAAAGTTGCACTTCTTCGCCATTTTACACAGTTCGGCGTCGTAGGCATCGATGCATTTGTCGGGAAATTGAACGCATTTGTGAAAACGCGACGACAAGTAGAGTTCATTTGCCGGGTAAACAAATTGGTCGGTGAAGTGAGCGTCAACCGCTTGAAATGAGGCGAGTGATGCGGCGTCGAGCGAGAACGTCTTGAGCAGTGGGCGGGCCTCCGGCCCCATGCAGTACAACAACGAGCGTACATGCCTGTCAGCGGACGCTTGAGTCAGGCCCGAAACAAAGGCGTAGTCCTCGTAGCGGCTGAGCCATGCTGGCCAGGTTCCGGGGTTCGTCAAGTCCAATGGTGTGGGCGGCTGGAGGTTGAGCCTGAACATTGTCGGCGGCGCTCCTTCATTGAGGGCCATCGTCGCGCGGTCGGGGTGAGTCCGGGATGAGGGGCGTTAAGCGGCCACTCCGGACATAATGTCGCATGGCTGGTGCCGCGCGAGCGTGCCAGAGCACGAGCGGCCCCGGCCCATAGTAAGAGCCGATGCCCACGACAGCTGCCAAGCTGACGAAAGAAGTCCCACACTTTATTTGAGGCAGAACATATACAAAATAAGTGATGCCAATAATAAATAAGTGATGCCAACAATAAATAAACGCGGTTGCAAAACAGTAATTACGTGCGCATGCCCTGGCCTGTTATAGGTAGGCAAAAACAACGGAGCCTCTTAGTAAGAGCGCCTGGCTATGTAATGCACATTTGAAAATTTCTCCTGTACATGTAGCGTAGACCTTATTCAAGGTTGTGACAGACCACCACGTGCTCGGTTGGCTCGCCACATTGAAGAACCACTGTGACCGTCTCTGTAGGTGCAGCTTGCGCCTGGGTGAGTCCTACGTTACAATAAGCTAAAAATCTGGCAAGAAACACTGCGACGGTGACTGCCTGTCTTGCGCCCCCATAAACCGATCAAGAGAAGGCTCCGATGAACACGCGCATATTTCGGAGTCGTGACAGAAAGCGACCCAGCTCCACAGTAGCGTGCCTACCCCGATTGTCGAATCCCGATGGACTACCAAGAAGGACTGCACGTCGCCCTGCCAAAAACCTTCAAACTGAACTAACCTGCATTCAGCGTAGTTATATCCTTCCACAGGAAGAAAAATTTCTGCCGTGGAACAAGGACACATTATCTTAGAAGAGTGCCAAGACGACCTTTTATCTGGACATCTCGGGACAACATGCGCTACGTAAAAAATGGGGTCGAACTACCACTCGCCTCCCCTTACAACCGATATGTTCCACAATGTCCGCAGCTTCCGTGACTGCAAGTGACAAAAAACGATGTTGAGGAGACCCGCCAGCTGCTGCAGCTGATCTCCGTCTAATCGGGGCTCTTACGTCATTGGAATGGAAATACTAAGCCCGTTCTCTACCTCATATTCCAAAGTCAAGTGGACTTTCTTAGTGGCAGACTACAGGAGGCGCTACACAGAAACTGCGGCATTTGTGTCGGGACTGCACAAGAAATTTCGAAGTACTTCATACACACAAGTTCTGCTATGACATGGAGCCCCTATTTTCGTAATCGCGGACACCGCGAAGGTCCTAAATGTGCAGCTTACGAAGGAGTGTTACGCGACAGCAACGCGGACCACACAAGAACAACGGCGTACTACAGCCAAACGAATGAATTGACTAATCGTCTGAACGAAACCATCGCGGATATGCTGTCTAGGGGCGTCGACGATGAACATATTACTTCTGAGGAACTGCTTCCGTATGCCACATTTGCGTACGTGACTCACGGCGATCCAGGAAACAGCACTGATAACACCGTTTTGAGCATGCTTATGTAAGAGGGCTGACTACAATGCTTGACACCCTGCTTCCGCATGTACGAGATGACCATCTCCACGCTGACGTCCAAGGGTACTTTCAGCCTGCAGAAGAAAGCGGCCAGCTTGCCCGATTTTCTAGAACAGACTGCCAGCTGATGAATGCTGCACGCTACAACCTAAGACGTCTAATGCCACCAAGGGAATCTTGTGTAGGTTTCGACTCCCATCCAGTGAGGCGAACTCAGTGAGAAGATTCTGCAATGGTATTTAGAACCCTGCCACATTCTACGACGCGTTGGCCAACCTAAATACGAAGTAGAACCGCATGGTGATACCGCACATCACGTCAGCGCAGGCCACCCAAAGTCGCCCCCGTGGTTCACCTCAAACATTGCTACGCAAGGTGACGACTTCTGTTGTTGTTGTTAGAGTGGTTAGTCATAGTTTTTATCAATCGGTTTGATGCACACTTAGAAAGGGTGGTATTGCCGCGAACATTGCATAGGGCTGGTTGTTTATGTTTTGAGTATACTGCCCTGTATAAAGCGGAGGTTGTGTTTCTTGGTTCATTTTTATGCCGCGTGGGTTGTCTAATCCAGAAAAAGAAGGTGTTTCGCCCTAAGGTTAGTAGCATGGAATATTCTTTTGGGATCTTCATTGCTCTCGGTGTTATTCGACAGTGCAAGAAACGCTCATAAATGCCTGCAGGTAAAGAAAATGCCTGCAAATAAGATGCCCAAGTATTTACTTGGTGACATATGACTGCGCAGTTCACTTTGTGAACTCCGCTTTCAACTGCACGGTAGTCTTGGAGTTGTTAAAGGAGCACAAATTTGCTTCAATGAACCAGCTTTTTCTTCAAGAGAGAGGTGTCGTCTTTGGCGACGTATATATATATATATATATAAACATATACATGCATACATACATACACACCCCACACACACACACATATATATATATATCTATCTATCTATGTATATATATATATATATATATATATATATATATATATATATATATATATCTATATATATATATATATATATATATCTATTTTATATATATATGTATATATATATATATATATATATATAGAGAGAGAGAGAGAGAGAGAGAGAGAGAAGGAAACAGATCAAGAATTTTTTTTACACAGAAAGGCGTGAAAAAAGTGCCCGCCGAGTGGGATCCGAACCCACGACCTCCAGAAGACGCGCCCGGTGCGATGACGACTACGCTACCGGGGGGGCTGTTTCGTCACCACTTTCTCAAGTATTTATGTCAAGGTATTTTTGTTGTTTACAGTACTTGGGGGAGGTACCCAGCAGAACTCGGACTACTAAGGGCGGAGGGCACCTTTTTTTACCCCCAGGGCCGTGACTCGAGTGTCTACAATATGTCGAGAGTGGTCGACCAGCGTTTAACCCTCTTAAGCTACCTTTGGCAAGAAGACTCCCAGAACAGACGCCCGCGCTATGCATGTAGCGAATCAGAAATGGGAAATGAGGGGCTCAGTGAATTAAGACAGAATAAGTTTTGCCAGTAAGAAAACCTTGGAAAGCAAAGGGTGGAATGCGGTAGGTCATAAAAACAGATCAAAAATTTTTTGAGACGAAAAGAAAGGGGTACAAATATGCCCGTTCTGCGGCATCCGAACTCATGACCTCCAGAATACGCGTCTGGTGCGATGACCACTACGCTAATGGCAGAAGAGTTTCACCACGACTTTCTCCCCTACTTCTGTCAAGGTATTTGTTCTTGTTTCCTGCGCTTGGGGGTGGTAGCCAGCGCCAGTCGGACAACTCCGGGTGAAGGGGACTGTTTTTTTACCCCGGGGCTGTGACTCAGTGTTTACGATTTGCCGAGAGTGGTCGCCCAACGATGAACCCTCTTAAGCCAACTACGGCACCACGACTGCCAGAACAGAGGCTCTTGCTCTGCATGTGGCGAATCAGAACGGGAAATGACGGGCTCATTGAAAGAAGCGTCGATTCACATTCAGAACATTGTAGATCACAGAAGAATATTCTGGTCTAGTGATGTTAGGGCGAAAAAGTCTGCTTATCTGTATGTGATAGCCTGTGCGGCATAAAAGTAAATAATGTAAAACGCGTTTCATTTGCAAGATAGAAACACAGCTGGGCGTGGCCCTGCAGTAAAAACAAACAATAAATAAAAAACCCATACATGGTTCGCGCGATTACCCCCATTTAAGAGAGCATGAGCCCGGTGCTAAAATAAAACACAGTCAGAACGTACAACATAAAAAGTCCGTCATGTTGCATAGTAAGGTTTCAAGCGAACCACGTGGAGGACTTCAGGCCGCTCGCGTCGCCGTGGTGTTCCGGAATCACCATTGGGTATAACCTCGTAAGTAAGTTGCCCGCCACGTCATAGAATCTGGTAGGGTCAAAAATACCGTCGCAGAAGCTTCTCACTTAGTGCGCGTCGATGGATGGAAGTCCAAACCCACGCACGATCCCCAGTGTGGTACTCGGCCTCTTGGAATCGGAGGTTGTAGCGCCCGGCATCCACCAGCTGCTTGTCCGTTGTACGAACTCGAGCCAGCTGGCGGGCCTCCTCCGCATGGTGAAGGTATCCTTGGAAGTCGGTATTGATGTCGTCGTCTTATACGTGCAGAAGCATGGCGTCGAGCATCGTAGTCAGCCGTCTTTCATAGACAAGCTCGAACGGCGTCATTTGCATAGTTTCCTGGTTAGCCGTGTTGTAAGCAAAGGTGACATACAGCAGCACCTCGTCCCAAGTCTTATGTTCAACGTCGAGATACATTGACAGTATATCTGCGATTGTCTTGTTCAGGCGTTCCGTTAGTCCGTTCGTTTTGGGCTGGTACGCCATCGTAAATTCGGTGATCCGTGTTGCTGTAGTGTAATATCCCTTGCATCAGATCCGCAGTAAAGGCCGTTGCGCGGTACGTGATTAGGACTTCCGGTGCTTCACGTCGCAGCACGACTTGTCTTATGACGATTTTTGTGACTTCTTATGCAGTCCCTCTCGGAAGAGTGGTTGTCTCTGCGTAGCGCGTCATCTAGTCTGTCGCTACAACAATCCACTTGTTCTTTGATCGGGATGTAGGGAATGGTCCCAGAAGGTCCATTCCAATCTGTTGGAAGGGCCTCGATGGGACGGCGATCGGCTGCAGAAGTCCGGCGGCTGTCGTCGGTGGCGTGTTTTGTAGCTGGCGGTCGCGGCAGCTCCTGGACGTAGTGGGTGACGTGGGATGCAAGACGGGACCAGTATTAATTCATCTTGATTTTCCCAATTATGCGAGCTGTGCCAATATATCCTGAAGACGGGTCGTCGTGGCACGCTTATGAAATTTTGTGATGAAGATCTGCCGGGCTGACAAGAAGGTTAATTCGCTCTCGTTGCTGGGCTGAAATTCTTCTTTACAAGGACGGAGTTTTTCAGGCTGAATACAGGTAGGTTCCGTTTGAAGGCCCTGGGCACGGCGACATTTCGTCCTTGCAGGTAGTCGATCATGACGCGTAGATCGGGGTTGGGATGCTGCTGGGCGGCCAGGTCGCTCTGAGTCACGACTCTGAATAACGCGCTGTCATCATCGGGGTCTTGTGATGGGGGGTCGAGGGGGGCACGGGACAGGCAGTCGGCGTCGGAGTGTTTCCTCCCGTATTTAAAGACTACTGTAACGTCGAATTCTTGCAGCCACAAGCTCCACCTACCAAGACGGCCAGAGCGATTCTTGAAATTGGCGAGCCAAAACAGATCATGGTGGTCTGCCACAACCTTTTTTGGTCTTCCATACACGCATTGGCGAAATTTTGAAATGGCCTATATAATCCCGAGGCACTGTTTCTCAGAGGGTAAGTAGTTTCTTTCTTCCTTAGACAGACCACGACTCGACTGGCCGATTACTTTCTCGCATCCCCTTTGCATTTGTACCAGGACAACACCCAAGCCTATATCACAGGCGTCCGTGTGCATTTCACTTTCGTCATTTTCGTCGAAATGCGTGAACACAGGCGAGCTTTGCAGGTATTGTTTCACGCAGAAGGCTGTTTCTTTGGCATTTTCCCAGCTGGAATGGCTCCTATCTTCGGTCAACCGGGCGACTGGGTCTACAATGCGGGCGGAGTTTGCAAAGAATCGCCTGTAGTCTGCGCATAGTCCGAAAAAAAAACACGATCTTCTTATCTTTCGGTCATGGGAAGTTCGCTATGGCGGAAGTTTTCGCCGGACCAGGCAGAAATCCTCTGGCGTTGATGACGTGGCCGAAAAACATGAGTTCCTCGTACGCGAAGCGGCACTTTTCAGGCTTTAGCGTTAACCCCGGCGTACGGATGGCATCGAGTACAGACTGCAACCTTGCAAGGTGTTTATCGAAAGTAAGGGAGAATACCACAACATCGTCGAGGTATACGAGGCAGGTGTGCCACTTCAGGCCAGCTGGCACCGTGTCCATGACTCGTTGAAACGTTGCTGGCGCCGTGCACAACCCGAATGGCATCACCTTGAATTCTTATAGGCCGTTCGTGGTTATAAATGCAGTCTTCTCTCGGTCTCTCTCGTCCACTTCAATTTGCCAGTAGCCGGTCTTCAGATTGATAGATGAGAAGTACTTCGCATGGCAGAGGTGGCCGACGGTGTCGTGGATTCGGGGAAGGGGGCAGACGTCCTTTTGGGTGGTTTTGTTCAGTGCCGGTAGGCAACGCAAAACCTTTTTGTGCCGTCCCTTTTCTTCACGAGGACGACCGGCGCCGCCCAGAGGCCTTTCGATGGCTGTGTAATATCGTCGCTGAGCATGTTGCCGACTTGAGTCCGGGTGGCTTCCCGCTCGTTTGAAGAGACGCGGTACGGTGACTGTCGGGTAGGGCGGACTCCATCTTCGGTTTAATTCTGTGCTCCGCCAGAGGTGTTTGATGTTGTTTTGAATTTGACAAAAAACACTGTCTGTAGCGATGCAGCAAATTAAACAAATTCTGCCGTTCTACTTGCGGTGACGCCGGATTCACGTAGAAGAGATTCGGAAGCTTCAAGGTCTCTTCGGGTGCGCGTTCAAAGTGGGCAACCACGATCACGTCACTTGCTTCTTGCGTTTCTTCGAGGAACGCAATTGCAGCCCCCCTGTAAAATCCTGGTATTCTCCGCTGAAACTAGTGAATAAAACTTGGGATTGGCGTTGCGTAAAGCGCGAAATGCCTCTTGCAACGGAGACAGCATGGTCGCGAAGCAACCATTGGTCACTCTCTACTCTAGCGTCGACGTCAGGAACAGCATCTTCACAGATGAAGCTGATCATCAAGCTTGCGTGGGGTGGCAGTATGGCATAATCATCGGCACTCTTAAAGCAGCACGGTGTTTGTGGTTCGGTTCTGGCGTCATCGAGTGATCGGAGGAAAAATGTATGGACTCTGTCTGTAGATTAGTTATTGCAGCGTTGTCCGTCAAAAAGTCCATTCTAAGTATTACTTCGTAGTAGCAGTTAGGCAAAATGACGAACGCTAAGGGTACTTTGTGCCATCTATGGTTACGCGCGATGTGCACGTTCCACTTGGCGTCACCATGTGGCTTCCAGCTTTGCGAATGTGCGGACCGTCCCATCTGGCCACGACTTTCTTGAGCTTAGACGCAAAAGGTCCGCTCATGACTGAGTAGTCGGCTCTCGTGTCTATGAGGGCGACTATTTCAAACCCACCGATGGAAAGCCTAACTTCGGACGCTGCCTTTTTCGAGTTTCGGGTGCGACATGGCGTCGTATCTCAGCTTCTGTGTGTGGATGGTCGGGCACTGTGCGTGGTGGTCTTCGTTGTATTCTCATCGCCAGGCAAGGTCATGTCAGGTACACGTCCGCCGCCGTTGTGCTTTTGTCGTGGTCGGTAGTCACGTCCCAGGCGGCACAGAAAGTGTGCCCGAAGACCGGCCCATCTATGTCCGCTTTCTGTCACGTCCGGCCAGCATCCAGGCTCTGGCCGCCACTGTTCAGCCATTAAACAGCCAACATTTGGCTACAATCACTTCGGTATTTCTCCGGCCGCCCGTATTCAGACACACAGCGGCAGGTACATGGCTGCCAGATATCCATTTTACTTTCGGTGGCCGATGTTCAGAAGAAGAACAGCCCACGGACGGCAATAGGACATCCGTTTTTCCTTCTGGAAACTGCGTTCATCCGAGGCGCGACCTGCCACAGAATATTCGTATTCGTGTCGCAGTTGGTGTTCGGAAGAAAACCGGCCTGAGTGCGGCTGACGTGCATTCGCTCTCTCTACAGTGAACCACGCGTCCGGTGGTGGAATATTCGTTTTCTTCGGGCTGCCGGTGTAATAAAGAAGTCCGGCCTACGTGCGGCCCCAGAATGTACTTTTTTCCTTCGCTTAGCGGTCTTCGGCCGGATCACGGCTAGCGAACGGCCGCAGAATAATTGGCAACCGGTGCTGAGTTGGACATCAGCCGACGTAAAGTCTCCGGTTATCCGTCGTTACTTCGGCAAGCGGTGTACAGCCGAACAACGGCAAGCATCTGGACGCCCAGAACCCATGCACTTCTGGAAACTGGCGATTTAAAAAAGCCGTTAGGGAGTCGAGCGATGCAGACGCGTTTTTCATCCGCTTGGTGTTTCTACGCGCTAAATGAACGCTGTTTGTTTGTCATGCAGTTATGAATGGTAATATGTTAAGCGGCAGAATGCATGGACTCACTGAGGATTACAAGTTGACCTTTTAGGCGATCGGTATACCATTTATTGCCAAAAGAAGACTGTGCCGAACCAGCGGTTTAGCTATGCCTCGCCAGTCGCAGCGCTACAACGAAAAGCCCGCCGGCCTCGTACGCATCAGCTCGGCGGTATTCACCACTGGGAGAAGTGTAGAGTATTGGACACATCGACGCGGTATAGTTGTCCGACTCCAGATGGCCCTGGTTCGCCGAAATTCACTGGCCTACGAGGGCGTCAAGCAAGCTGCCACCACGCAGAAGATCAACCGGTGCCATATCAGGGACTCCCCACCAAAAAAAGGCCAGATGCGCAAAAGCGCAACTTACCGCCAATTAGTCTGGTTTATAATGAGGCAAAAAACAATGTTGCATTACGCTTTTCGTACAAAATATATCAGCATTACGCTTTTCGTTCAAAATATATCAGAGGCTAAGCTTGTGCACTTGTAGGCTCAACTTCGTGCCCTGCAGTGTTTTTTGATCTGATTTTATGACTGCATATATAAAAAAAAGTGTTATATTCGCGATAACAACTGAGCCTTGTCAATGACGAAGCGTGGAATGTAAAGTAGTTGCGGTGTGTGATGCTGAGCACATATATACTTGGGATACCGATTGCTATGGGTGTAAAAAGTGCCCATGAGCGACCTGAATACAAGTGTACTTATTGTGTGTGCTCTGTCCAAGAGAAGTTAGTTGAAAGTTTGCGCTTGTCCCGCCCTTTCTGGATGTGTTGTTTTTTCGCGCTAAGTCCGTGTTTATTCACCAACATGAGCCGAGTCGCCCAACAACAACCTCTTCGAAAATGGCGGGTTTTCGCTGTTGGCAGTGCGACTGAGCCATCTGCTGGCGCTGCATGCAATGGTCGTCCGCCGGCCCCCGTAGAGTTAACTTACTATGGGTGAACTTCAATGCCCGTAGCATGGCCGAACTTCTGACAGCTTTCGTCCGTCTGGAGTCCGACGACCGCACCTCGGCTAACTTCCGGTGGCCGTACTTCAGCCGCAGACGGGTGGCTTTCGAATGGCCGTAGCCCTACGGTGGGAATCTGGCTGTATGAAGAGAAACCCGTCGACCGGCCAATGGAGACCAGCCGTTGGATAGCTTTGGGAGTACGGCCTTTTACGGCCAAAAGGCCCACATTTGGACACGGGCCGTGCACCTCTGCCGGCCAAAGTACACCGGCTTGAGTTAGGCCGAAGGGTCCTGTGCTGCCTGGGGTCAGGGTTAGATTGGGTCGTGGGGGTCGGGGCATATCTTGAATCATGGTCTTAAGAGAGTGGCTGTGTCGTTCGAGGGTTTCCATTTTTCCGCCGTTGTGCAACTTTACCTCCCAAAGTTGCCGCTTTTAGTTTCACCCCGTGGGTTGGGGGACCTTCCACATGAGAAGTCAGCAGTGCTGCGGCAGTTTGGTGGCTGATACGGGTAGGGTGATGGTGAACGGTTGAAACGTGCTGGTCGTCGGTTGGAGTTGGGGAGGTCTTCTTCGATCTCAGCAGGGCGCTGGCCGTATCGGGGGCGTGGGGCGTCAAAGGGGAGCCCTTGTAAAACCGAGCCTCTTGTAGGGACAGCGACGGTAGATGTGGTCCGCCTCTGTCCAGTAGTAGCACGGAGTGCGATTATTGGGCGTTCGCCACACGTCGGTCTTTCTTTGCGTCTGGTATTTGTCCACAGGGCGTCGGGTGGGCGGCATTGAATGGCAGTATGGCTCGTCCTCTTGACGATGGCCTGGAGCTGGGTGGGATTGACGAAGAACTGCGGAGTTCCTGATCTGCAGGCACTCGCGAAGCACTTCCGCGTGGGTACCATCAGAGCTCTCGCTGAATACCACGTGAGACCTTCATGCGACCTTTCGCGCCGCTGTCGGCGCCGACAAGGGCACGTATAGCGGCTCTGCGCTCCCCTTGTGCATGCTCAAGCAGTCAAAAAAATTAGAGGAAGCTCACACCAAGCATGACATCTCACTTCTCTTTCTATACTGGCAATCTCATCGCCTCTGTTTACGGCGACACAGACGGAGGAGAAGCGACATCGTCTAGCACCGGGTTTGAGCTTCCTTGAATTTAATACAAGGAGTTTCCACTCTTGTGCTTCACCAATACCACTCAAACAACCACCGTTAGAAATTATGTATAGATTTACCCTAAGCAAAACTTATCTCCCTGAAGTGTCAGAGGGTGTGGTAAAGTGCTTTAGTTTGTCTCTGGTTTTACTCTTCATAGATTCACGTGTGTGAAATCAAATGACGTGTCATGATTATTTGTTGTAGGTGTACTTTACAGCTGAGCTTTCGTATCATCTTTACATGCCGTGCCAACTGCCCGGAGTAGCGCGCATTTTTTCTTAGGTGTTTGGTCTTTTGATTACCACCACATGCGTGAGAGAGCTAGTGTTTTTTTCAAAGACCTCAATATATTCTAGTAAGGCGAACGCCATATCTATCAATAAAAACGTCCCGAGAGCGTGATGCTTATTTCTTCTATTTTAATCGTTTTGCCCCTTCACTTGCTACCGAAACACTGAGCCTATTTGTCGTCATTATCGTCACCTGTCGGCACCGGCGCTCCGGAAACCCAGGCCAATATAACATAACCACACCGTAGATATTATTACCAAAACCTCATATTATGCTCAGCGCTCACCTCTATATAAAAATTTTTAGGTCTTCATTGTATAGACAGTACTACCTCCTTCACTCGAACTCGCATACCTCATACAATTGGCTGAGTGAAATTTTTCCGCCACACCGAATAATTTTTTTGACGTCCCATCACCTTAATTTCGCAGTAGTTTTGGGCTAAACGGCGCATGCCTCGAAAACTTTACTTAGAGTAAAAGAAAATTTCGCAGCCACGTACCTTTTCACAACATTTGCGGGATGCTGCCGCGCCTAAGCCCCGCGATTTTTTTTCTCGTGTATTCCCCGAAGGTGAAGTCTGGGGCTCCATGCATATAAACTTCATTCAACAACAATGTGCACTGTCATGCAACGATAGAGGCGTACGCAGAGACAGAGAAGGATATGCCAACGACAGAACTTATTTACACTGAATTCGTTGAAATGGCCGCAAAAGGAGTGCACTGTTATGATGGGGGCGACGACGACGAACCTCCTCGGCAGGCGCCGCCATCAACCAAGACCAGGAATTTTTTTCCGCTCGCTGCGTAAAAGGGTTGAGTGCAGCAGGGGGGGGCATCGGCTCGTGCAATGGGTTACGCAACTAGTCCGCTCCTTACTCGACTGAGTGCAACCGCAAAGCAGACCACCATTACGAAGCTATTTTCTGCAAATTAACATTGCAGGCCAGAAAACCCCTCTGATGAACACCTTTTGTATGTTTTTTTTTTCTTTTCAAGCCTTCATAAAAAGTAAGACTTGAAGCTATTATTAAAGAGCTAGTACGTAGTAACACCTGTTCTGCAAAAAAAAACTCAATATTTCTGGCGAATTCGCTCCACATAGCGTATCTCGCAAATGCGCTTATCTTGAAATATTCTTCGGTTTTCAATACTACGAGTTCACGAAGTATTACTGTGTGTCTTATTGTTTTATTCTTTCTTGGAAAACCTTTCTCGTGTTAAAAATTGTCACAATATTCAAAAGCCTGTTTTGGCGTACTGTTGTGCTAAAGAATCTCCCATTGCCTTACAACCGCTGCACTTCGGCGGCGTTCGGGCATACTGTAGGAAACTGCATTTCCACATTGTCTTGTTCTATCAATACATTGTAAAAGGTTCCTTCAGCAGCGCGCTCCTTGTGTCCCATTTTGTAGCGCTGACATTTATCTCTGTAACCAGTTTGTAATTAACGTAAGTAGGACTTGGCCTGGTTTTATTTGAATTCAGCTCTGTCTTGTGGCATCACCTGCCTTAACATTGCTCACTACTTTTGAAGTACTACTGCAAAATGGTTCTGCAACACAATATCCAATTGCTTTATAGTTGCGTCGGCAAGCCATTTCATGCAAGACCATTTAAAGAAGTTTCTCCAGCATTCCTTTGTGAGCTTCGGAATAGCGACCAATTGAACTACCGCTGCTTTGATAGCTTTTTTAAGTTTTATGATGACACACATTGTGGAATGGGAAATTTTATAGTTTATTGAAGCCGATTTTACACATTTATTCTTTTTATTCCACTGTGAGTGTTGGGACTGTGTCACCTGAATTCACTGCGCTGTCAACGACTGCGCTGCTGGAGTTTTACTTGTTTGCTTTAAGGAGCTACGTTGTGGTGTATCCTTCCTACATGTTTTGCAACATAAAACCAATCGAATTGTTGCAAATTTGGCCGAAGAAATGCATAGTCTGCAAAAGATGTTTTTTTGTTAAAGTAATAGCAACCACACTTACGCATTGCAATACATCTGGAATTAGTGTAACCTGCAAGAAAACATCACAACAAAGGTTCAAATGAGAGTTATAATAAACTTATGGCTACCTCCCCCTAACTATATAAATAAAAGTTTTTTGCGTTTGCTAAAAACTTATTGTGTTCACTTTTTTGGGCTTTAAGGTGTAATTCCTGGGAATATTTTAATATAAAGTCATGAAATATTTTCTAATAACTAAAAAGTTGCTCGAAATACTTGCATGACAAACAAACAATCCGATACCTTATGAAGGGTCAGCAACAGCAGGCAGGCAGGTAGGTAGGTAGGTAGGGAGAGAGTAGGTAGGTGTGCGAGTGGTGGGGTGTGGGTTGGTAGGTCAGTCGGTCGGTATGTAGGTAAGAAGGTAGGTGTGTAGATAGGTAGGTATGTAAGGACGTGTGTAGGTAGGTGGGCAGGTATGTAGGTATGTGGGAAGGTAGGCAGGTAGGAATGTAAATCGGTCGGTACGTGGCTGGGTAGGTAGGTAGGTAGGCAGGTATGCAGGGAAGCACATAGTTAGGTATACAACTTTGTAGGTAGGTAGAAGTGGGAAGGCGGTTCGGTATGTCCGAAGGTAGGTAGGTAAATAGGTGTGCGACAAGGTAGGAAGGGAACCAGGCAGGTAGGTAGTCAAGTAGGCAGGTACTATGTACCTATAGGTAGGTAGGCAGGCACACATGTAAATACAAGGTGTGGGTGGGTGGGGGGAAGGCATTAAGGTAATAGTTGTGCAGGTATGTGTATGTGTAAGTAGGTAGGTGGAATGGTGGGTGGGTTGAGTGCATAGGTAGGTAGGTGGGTCGTTCGGTAGGAAGGTGCCTAGGTAGGCAGCCGTACCATAAATTATCGGTATGGCTGGGTAAGTAGGTTTGTAGGTTGGTTGTTGGGTGGGTTGAGTGCGTAGGTAGGTCGGTAGGTTGGTCGGTAGGAAGGTGTCTAGGTAGGCAGGCATACCATAAATAATTGGTATGGCTGGGAAAGTTGGTTTGTAGCTAGGTAGGTAGGTGAGCAGCTAGGTAGCTCGGTAGATAGGTGGGTTGTTGTGTGGCTTGGGTGTAGGTAAGAAAGTTCAAGCAAACCATTAACATCTATGCGACATCCCAAAAAGGTTCGAACGTCAATGTCCCAACAGTATCTCTATTACGCATCTTTACAACGTGCTAAATTTTTATGAAATTTTTGGATGATGAGATAACGTTTCTGGTACCCTAATGTCAGGCGTTCTTTCAACTATGTTAAAGGTGTACTCTCGATTCGGCTGCTGCTTCATTTGTGGACGGTATTTAGACATATATTGCTGACGTTGTGCAGATGTTGCTGGTATCTTATTTTTTACTTCGTACATGTCTATCACAGTTACATTTATTTTTGCTCTATCTGCTGTATTTATTTTCAAACTCTCTGCAGGCGTACTGTTGCCCAAACTGAAGGGGTTCGGGCAAGTTTTATAATTCACCAATTTTGCTTTTCCGGAAATATAAATGTGGAGGGCATAATAGATAAATTGCAGTCAACATACTCCTGATCAAAATTTGATGCTCATAGGAGTTTTTATTCAGTGAAACCACCATTTTTCTTCGATGTTCTACCGTCGTAATGTAAATACAAATGCTAGCCTGACAAATCACTGGCGACACTGTTAACCACATATGTTAACAGAAACGTTTCCCCAGGTTGTACCGATGGTGAAAGGCTGGAGGAACAGGACGGCTGGCGGGCTCTCCCCAAGACACCGTGCGGACATCTTACCCACCAACGACGGAAGAGGCGGCAATAGCCCCGGCCCGCATCACCAGGCGCCACCCCACATTATATTCACTTATTCGAAGACGGCCATTCAAAAATTCATTTGTGCTAGCGTTGCGGCTACAGCACTCAATATTCTCCAAAATCTCCATACTCAACCACTCCAGATCGTCTGGACCCCCGCAGGGGGCATCTGCTCAAGCAGATGTTTGGTGTATGTGCGACACCACGGTCCCCGAGCAGCCACGTCTAGCCGTGCGGGGCAGAGCCGTGTCCGGGGAAAAGGGGAACCTGGTGGTTGAGCCAATGCCGAGTGTTTGGACCTTTGGCCCCTCGGCAAAGGCAACACACCACTTTGGCCCACGCTTCACGTAGACGGCACCTCCGGGCCCTTTACCCGACCGGAGGGAATCGGTAGTCGCCTCTTACTGTCCTCCTCTACATCTTTTACTTTCCTTCCTCTTTCTAACAACTTGCCTGTCACCTTCTCTCTTCTTGGTTGTTCTCCTTTTCTTGGCGGCTAGGGTCAACCTGGTGTGGCTAACAACCCTGTGTTACACCATATGTGGTTATAGCTGTGGTGTAAATCTGGCGCAGGCTGGCCTTGCTTGCAAGTACCGGTCATGTCCCCTTGTTGGGCACCGGGGTGGGCGGTTGCACCACGGCCGAATAGAATTTATAATTCATTGCGTCTTCAAAACCCCCCTCCAAACACGATCGGTCCCTGAAAAGGGCCGCACCGAAGTTTCTTCCCACTACTCACTGCAATCGCGCCCCTAAACCGGACAACTACCCCCGCTTCCTAATAATCGAATCAACAGAAAAAGAAAACCCCATCACTTCGAAGTCTGTATTTCTGATCTCGAAATTCCTTGAAAACATTGTGGGCAAATCTTATAAGGCTAAAAAACAAAGAACTGGTGAACTCCTAGTAGAACTCAATAATCAGCAACAGGCAACAAGTCTTAGCAACCAAACCCGCATGGCCGATCTAGATGTCAGGATCACACCCCACCGCAGCCTCAACAGCTCGCAGGGTGTGATCTCTGAGACTGATCTCCTAAACCAGACAGACATCGACCTCCTCGAGGGCCTCAAAGATCAAGGTGTGACGGCAGTGAGGCGGATCACCATCCGGAGAGACAACAAAGAAATAGCCACGAAGAACATCATCCTACCATTCGACCGATCCACACTTCCAGAACACATAAATGCAGGATTCATCCGTTGCCCAGTCCGTCCATACATTCCGAACCCGCGCCGCTGCTTCAAGTGCCAGCGGTTCGGTCACAGCACTAACGCTTGTAGCGGAAGACTAACCTGCGCCAAATGCGCCCAGAACGATCACCCCACTGATAATTGCGACACACAGGTCTTCACCTGTGCCAACTGCCAGGGACCCCACCCAGCATACTCCCGCACCTGCGAAAAATTCCAAGTAGAAAAGAAAATCATAAACATCAAAGTAACCGAGATCATTTCCTTCCCGGAGGCGCGAAAGAGGTTCGCCTCTTTCCCCCTGGGGAGGTACGCAGACGCAGCTCGCCAGGGGGCGGAGCGGCGTTCTGCTTCGGCAGGGACACAGTACTGCAGCGCAGAGTGTGCCCGGCCCGAGCCCCCCGCTCAGTTGCTGTTGGCTGCTCAATCCGTCACCGTGCCACAGGGGGAACCTTCAGCGGTTGCGGTGGTAACCAACACGGTTGGGAGTGGTGCCGCTCTTTCCGGTTCCACTCCTCTGGCCCCCAGTTCACCTGATGGCATGGAGGAAATGGACGCGGAGGGACCGGCAGGTGCTTCCACCTCCGCCCCACCGCCTGTGCCACCCTTGGCACCCCTGGTGGTCGTGGCCCCAGAAAAGGGCCCCCCAAAAAGGTCCACAGTCCAAGGAGCCCGACAAGTCGGCAACTCCGAGGACATCAGAAGAGAAAATGGACGTCAATCTGTTCGTCCGTGCGGCGCAGCGGAGGGGACGCGATCGGACTACACAATCCCAAGAAAGAAAGAAGCCAGCCAGAGTAACCGCCCCGAACGACACATAACCACACATTCCAGTCGCTCCTAACATAAAATAATGGAAAAAGAAAATTTAATACAATGGAACTGTAGAGGCCTGTTTAAGAACCTGGATGATGTATGCGAGTTGCTGCACTCCAATCAGCCAAGTGTCATGTGTCTCCAGCAAACACACTTGAACAAAAAACACACAAATTTCTTAAATAGTTACCTGGTGTTCCGAAAGGACAGAGACAGCTGCACATACTCTTCTGGTGGTGTGGCCATCGTTGCCCGCAAATCCTTGGCTTGTCACACCATCCAGCTGAACACTGTCCTAGAGGCTGTTGCAATCCGAGTAATAAGTTTTAATAGGCTAATCACGGTGTGCACCCTCTACATCCCACCAGACTATCACTTGTTGAGCTCCGAGTTCGAGGCTCTTTGGATCAGTTACCTGAACCCTTCATTTTAATGGGTGACCTCAATGCACATAATCCTCTGTGCGGCTCTTCTAGAACAGATGCCCGAGGTCGCCTCATTGAAAAGTTCTTAAAATCATCGGGAGCATGCCTGTTTAACAAGCAACAGCCTACATACTATATTATAGCGCACAACACCTACTCACACCTTGACCTTGCTATTGGCTCTGCAGTACTCTTTCCATTTCTTGAATGGGGAGTGGACGCAAACCCCTATGGTAATGCCCACTTTCCAACATCCTTAACATATATAGGTAAAGGGCCAAACAGTTCTCTTTCCCATAGTAGGTTCAACGAAGCTAGAGCGAACTGGAACACATACACAGAAACATCTCAAATGCACTACACAGACATTAGACACCTACACGTAGACGAGGCAACCGAGCTCGTCACGGCGCACATCCTCGACGCCGCCGAAAAGTCCATTCCCCAGTACTCCGGAGCCGTGCGGCACCCAAGGAGGCCCTGGTGGAATGACGACTGTCGGCGGGTGCGAGAGGCCCAGAACAAAGCTTGGGGTATCCTTCGCCGGTACCCCACATCAGAAAACATGATTTCTTTTAAACGGGCAAAGGCTTTCGGGAAGCGTGCGCGCCTTGAAGCAAAACGAGAGAGTTGGCGCGCTTTTCATACATCAATAAACTCCTACACAGACACACGTAAAGTATGGACAAGGATACGTAAGCTGAAAGGACAAAATACACATAGCCTGCCCCTGGTCAGCACAACAGGGGACTCACGAGAAGACCATGCTAATGCACTTGCACAACACTTCGAACACGTCTCCAGTTCATCCACTACACAGACACTTTCATGAAACACAAAACATCTGCGAAAAGAACTCTCTACGTGACAAGAACAGATCAACTACGTCTTACAACTCTGAGTTCTCACTTTTTGAGCTGAGGGCCGCTCTCAACACTTGTAAGCCTTCAGCTCCAGGCGCAGACAAGATCACATACACTATGATACAACACTTACACCGAGACACTTTAGAAACACTTTTACACCTATACAATAGAATATGGATTTCGGGGCGGTTACCTAAGTCTTGGAGGGAGGCCATAGTAGTGGCCTTCCTCAAGGAGGGGAAGGATCCCACCTCCCCTGCAAGTTATCGTCCCATAGCCCTGACAAGCTGCCTCTGCAAGCTTCTCGAAGATGATTAAACAAGAGACTTGTATATGTCCTGGAATACAACGGTCTTCTCGAGAGCTGCCAGGCAGGCTTCCGGGCAGGGAGATCCACAATGATGAAATCGATGGCTTAGAATCATACATAAAGGACGCATTCGTTCATAAGCAGTACTGCATTACACTGTTCTTTGATCTTGAAGAAGCCTACGACACCGCTTGGCGCGCTACGGCATCCTCAGCGATCTGAAGTCGTTAGGTTTGTCGGGCAACATGCTAAACACACTTGGCAGTTACATGTCCAAGCGAACCTTTCGTGTGAGAGTTGGGTCTGCACTTTCTAGGGTTCATGTCCAAGAAAATGGCGTGCCTAAAGGTGGAGTTTTGAGCTGCACATTGTTTATAGTGAAGACGAACTCGCTTGGAAAGGCATTGCCACCAACAATATCCTGTTTTATGTTTGTAGATGATGTTCAAATATCTTTTAAATCATGTAACATGTCTATCTGTGAACGGCAAAATCAGCTTGGTGCCAATAAACTAGCTAGCTGGGCAGACCGAAATGGGTTTAAACTTAATCCAGCTAACAGCACCTGTGTTGTGTTTTCTAAATTGCGCGCGATCCGGCCCGATTATGAGATCAAGCTGAACGGCCTAGCAATTCCTGTTAAAAAGGAACACAAGTTTTTAGGAGTAGGGTTTGACGAAAAACTAACATTTATATCTCACTTTAAACAACTGAAACATAAATGCCTCAAAACAATGAACATTTTAAAGGTCCTCTCACACCAAGCATACGGTGCAGACAAACAGCTCCTGCTGCGTGTATTTACCAGCTTAATAGGTTCAAGATTGGACTACGGGAGTGTGGTGTATGGGTCAGCAACAAAAACCACATTGAAAATGCTGGACCCATTGCTGCACTTGGGACTTCGACTCGCGTCAGGTGCGTTTTGCACTAGCCCGGTACAGAGCCTGTACGCTGAGTGTGATAAATGGTGCCTAGAACACCAGCGAATCTACATAGACCTATTATATGCTTTTAAAATTTCATCAATTAGTAACCATCCTTTTAAACCAGTATTTAACGATACTTCCTCATTGAACTGTTTTTAAATCGTCCATCTGTTTCTGTACCTTTCTCCCTTAGAGTGAAGAAGGAAGCTTCTGACTTTGACTTCTCGTTTTTAGACTTATATAATCCATCGTTTACAGACCTTTTACCACCGTGGCATCTCCGCCCAGTTTCTTGTGATACATCTTTTACACAAATCCAGAAGAACCGGGTTCCACAAAGTGCGATTCTGCAGCACTTTTTGTCCCCACAGCAAAAGTTTCAGTGTTTAGAATTTTATAGCGATGCCTCAGACTGCTTCTGCTGTGTTCTCTGCGGCACACGGACCAAACTTAAGCATCTCTGAGACTATGAATTCACTTAGTAGTATCTTCACGGCAGAGGCGTATGGCGCGCTCTTCATTCTGAATCACATCCTTCAACATAAAATACCCAAATCCATCGTTTACACAGATTCTTTGAGTGTTGTGCGCGCGCTATCATCTGGAAAGTAGTCTAAAAATTGTGTGATCAATCTTCTTTTAAGAACATTATGTCCGCGTACGCCTCAAATATCGAAGTGATTGTGTGCTGGGTTCCGGGGCACTGTGGGATACGCGGAAATGAGCTGGCGGATAAAAGTGCCTCCACTGCTGCACTGGACGAACACAGTGGACATAACAACACTACCTTACACAGACCTCAAGCCACACATCAGAGAACAACTTCGTAAAACATGGCAAGCACAGTGGAGCGAACTGACAGACAACAAACTACACCTAATAAAACCACACTTGGGACGATACACAACAGACATACACAACAGATTCAACGAAGCTACACTAGCCAGATTACGGATAGGCCACAGACATGCTACACACTACACCTGCTCACTGGATCCCCAAGACCTCTGTGTAGCAGGTGTGGAGAACACCTATCCGTAATCCACATCCTAATTCAATGTAACGCACTCACCACAACTCGACAACGCAAACACTTTCCACAACTATACAGACAACACATCCCACTCCACCCCTCACATTTTTAGCCGACAATGCTACAATTCCTTTTAAGTATGTTTCGAAGTTTATGAAAGAGATTAATTTTTTACAGCTCATTTCATACTGCACGTAATTACAACGTGGCCCTCTACACCAGCCATCTCATTTGTTTTTAAACAGCTTCTGCTTCACTTTAGTTTACAATTGTAATTTTAATTCTCATCGCTTTTATTAAATCAAAATGTTTTCTGGCGCTCTTTGCCCTCGTCGGCCTTGCGACATAAAAAGACAATCATCATCATCATCAGATCGTCTGGACCTTGGCCCCCATAGGGGTGCGAGGCAACGAGGCGGTCCACACAGCAATACGAGAACTAAACAGCCGTGATGGGATCGCTTCTGCTCTCTAACACAGTGCTTGGTCGGCACGCTATCGTCTGCTCTCGTATCAAGAAGCCACAGAGCATTATTGCCTCTCCCGCCGCCGTTTTCCCACGGCCCACACATCCCTCACCAACGCTCAGAAGCGTCTATGACGACTCCTTCAGACCAACTCTCTTTTCTCGCCTGTCGATCCCTCCTCCACAGCGCTTACCCCTCTGAGTTTCCTGCACCCCACTGTCCCATCTGTGACTCCCTGGACGCACTAAGCCACGGCATGTGGGCCTGTCCTCTAGGACCATCCCACCCCATGTCCAGCGTCGAGCAGTGAGAGGACGCGCTCGGCGGCTCGCAACCGAGGGCGGAGCTACTTCTGGTTGACCAAGCCGCCACTGCCGTCGTCAGCCTTCGGCCGGCAGCCACAACGCGTTCTTACTCAACTTGCTCCGAAAATAAAGGCATTTCTCTCTCTTTCTCCCTTCCTCGGAGACCAGGCTGTTGCAACAGACAGGGATTTTCTAACTTGCTCCTGAAAGCTCTCCAGGTGTGGCCGGCCGGGATCGTTTTTTTCGCTGTCTCAAACATATTTAACAAGGCTGACCGTGTAGCACGTGCTCGAACCGGCGGCTACCGGGTTCGCGATCTCGGCATCTGCAGTGCGAGCTGTTCGGTGTTGCCAACTTCCGGCGCGTGCGTGCGTGAACTGGCGAGTAGAACCGCACGCGAAAGATCATTTGGAAAACGCTGGTCAGAGTGTTCTAGAAGGGCAAGTGGATGATGCTGGGTGTTCTTCCCCGGGCGCACGCTCACGTGCTCTCGGTAGTTCCTTTCCTTTACTGAGTGACACTCACGTGACGGAAGCCCATACGCAATCCCGGATAATGTCAGGCGCTCCTCACGTGATTCCCGCTCACATGCGCTTGTGTTTTCCGCGCTGAGTATTTTCTTTTTTGTGAGCCCCTGACGTGGCGGAAGCCTACAAAAGCCAGTATGAAGCCGTGCGCTCTTCAAGAAATGCACGCTTACGTGCGCGCAGAATTTTGTTGCTATTTTTTCTGTTCCAACCAAGAGCCTATTAAGCAGCCCAGGAGTGAAAATATGGGAAGTTTTAGTAAAAAATACCACAAGGCATTTTAATGTCCATCCATGTTTCACTGTAAAAAACGCTTTGCCATGTTTTAAAAGCAATTCTAGCAATACCCAGTCGAAAAAAAGGGCTCGAAGGCAGGTGAAATACCTTGTTTGAAAAAGGTATCGCTGAATTTAAAAATTAGCACACCTTCGAAGTTGGCGGTTACTTCAGGATTTAGTAACATCAGAGCGTTTATTATTCGTTTTAGGTAATTTAGTCATCAGCTTTACTTTCCCACTTCTGAAGCATCACAATTCATATCCCAACTTTGGAACGCTGATTGTCCTTAAAATAGCTCGGTGTGACTGCTAAAGTTTTTTAACTATGCCCCACTGTTTAGCTTGGTTCCAATAATAAAATATTTTGCGACACGAACTCAAGTGGTCACTTATTAAATACTGGAAGCAAACATTTTATGGTAAGTGATCTCAAGACTGTATGTAAAATAGCTGAGCCCTGCAAAGGGCTCAGCTATTTCACATGCCTTAGTAAAAGTCTGTGCTGGTACAAAAAAATAGGATTGTTCATGTGTGTTTCGCCAAAATATAACACCTTTTGTTCTTTTGCGCCGTAATAGTAAGTAGAAAAATTCATAATCCTTAAGCATCATACGCGCGTGTTTCACAAATTCTAAATGCAAAATGAGCCGATAATAAGCTAGCGCACTTCCCTGAAAAAAAAAAAAACGTGTGCTGCAATCAGCATCGTTCGCGAGGCATAATAATCAGCTGGGATTGGAATTGAACGTTCCTGGTATTGGTTTATGAAGTAGGACGTCAGCTTTATGCGTTATATTTTCATTTTAACAGATACACACGCAATATCTTAAGATATAAAACGTACATTCTCCCGCTTTTGATTTTGTTGTTTAAATTTCGCCCCTTTTTTTTAAGTTTGGGTACTCGAATTATAAATGCTATACTTAGGCGCATAAATCACCGTTATTTTATTTTGTTCAGCAAAATGTCTTATAAAGAACGGATGTTATTTAAGGCTCGAGGTTCACGGCAAACAATGTTCCTTTATTTGTATGAGAGCCATGAGCGCCGTCTGCTTCGTTATAAGGACAATGCCCAAAGTGGGGCATGGATTCCTCCCGTTAGAAGAAGAACAATATAAAAAACACAAAATATGTACTAACGCTATAGTTTGAACCGTTGAAAAGTTCATTGTTTGATATGTTGTTTTGAGACCGCAAAATAACGACGAGGCTTTAGCCAGATCATATGAGCCAATCCGATTCACTGGTCATGACCTTGGGCGTGCAACAATTGCAACTGTCAGACGCGTACTGCGCCATTACGTTTAAACGTGTAACAGTACGAGAGCCTTGTATTTTACTCAAATGCATACTGGTACTACTGTGAATGAATGAAAACTGTGTGCAGCCATCGAAAGTGCGACGACAGTTGTCACCGATGCAACGCTATTTAAACCGTTACCGTTGCGACCTCGTTCATCGCCTTCCCCTTGTGAGTACTGTGCATTTCAACGTCATTACTCAAGAAATATCACCCTTTAATATTTTTCAAGCATATCTTTGAAAAGGCATATAGGTTGTACTTTGTTGCCTGCGTTGTGTGAAACGTGCCTTCGAAATAGTGTGATGGCCTTACAGACGGGACGGAGCGTTAAGTAGATAAACACTTGAGCTTTGTTTCTTTAGTAGAGAGTTTATTACCGCATTTCTGTCCTTCGCGTGCGCTAAACGCTAAATTTTCACGTCCGGCTACGTAAACACGGCGAGGGGAGTTTTAGTAGAGCATCTAATCAGTTTCGCGTAGCGACACGCTAATGCATACTGCGCCGTCTCGAATATTTCCAAATGACCCGCCGGCTGATCTGCAAGCGGAGTAACGGAGTGCTTGCAAATTTTTCGACTATTCAAACAAGTGCAACAAACGCTTTCTTGTTCGTGATGAATCCAACCCGGCAACAGCACGAGAAAAATATTCTCTTACTTAAATACTTTTTATAAAGAAAGCGTTGAAGTCCCGCCGAACTTCTTTCGTGCAATCTCACAGTACACCCTGTACCGAAAGCCCGGGTTTGACGCATACATTTTTTTCTACTTCAAAACAATCCAGAGTTATGTTTCGAACGAACACAACGTTAGGAAATGCGTTTTAAGTCCGAACCCCGATTGACCGGTGAACGGTTGCCTCCTCGTGCCCATCGCTAATTCGGCACTCACTTCACGATGGGTTTTCGGGGTGCAACAGCCAGTGACCTAACTCTGGCGCGAAAGCCAAGAAAGCTTTTAGGCACGCACACTGTACATACCCGACGTGAGGTTGAGTCGTACGTCACTCAAGAAAGATAATCCAGAGCATGGGAACCACTGTCCACCACAAAAGCACAACGTCGCCTCTCATCCCAAACGCAAGAACAACACACACACACACCGCTTCGGTCGCTGGCCTCGCTACAAAGCTTCGTTTGGACAGTCAGCGATGTCACCACGGTAGAAAGCTGCGCGAGGGTAATGTGCTAAGCACTCGGCGTATTTAAAAACTTAATAGCAAAGAACTTTGTCCACCGGAGGCAAATTACTGTCGACAGAAAAGCGGAACTGTGGAAGCTTTTTGCGCTGTTTGCCGCCATGTTGGAAACGCAAGCGGCCTTACGCACGTACGCTATTTCGCTTAAATAGCGTCCGCTCGTCTCCCATCCACTGAACACAGAAGCAGGTTATCGTACGGCGCATGCACAGTGAGAACGACGCAAAGAAATAGCGGTCGCTAACTGTTTGCGTAGGGTTGCGTACGTTATTTTAAAACTCCCTAGCTTCCGCCCCGACCGCTCCGTTGGCTTCAACCTTCTCTCGAACCAACCAACTGAAGTTAAAACTCTTTTCAAGCATGCTTTAAAAAAACGGTTGTCAGTGACGCGATCTTCAATGGATTAACAGTGCACGTAGACGAGGACATAACAACAAGAGAAGATAGGACAAAGCGCTGAACTGTAACTGACTTTTATTCAGACAAGAAAGACATAAACCGGGAAACATCCGATATGATTGGCAACACCACCTGACGTAAACATCATCTCGCGCACTGCCAGCTACACCCGTTGCTCCTACTGGCTCCGCAATGCTGATTTCCCACATGGGCGTAGCTGTGTGGATGTTTGGTCCAGATTCTTTAGCGCAGCCTTTATTGCCACTCGTGCGTAAAGGCACAACGCATAGGAAGCGCCTTTTGTACAGTAAGTAAAAAAATAGAGCGAGAGATTGTTCGCCAGAACGGGGAAACCCTGATGTGTGGCACGAGTAGCAGGAATTTTCATTTTTTTTACATCGTGTATGTATATATTTCTGCGTTTTGGGTGGAGAAACTGCAGAATGACAAATTTTGTGCTATGGTACGCAGCACGCAATAGAACGAAAGCGCCCAAACACTAAGCGCGCAATTGAACAGAAGATAATAGGTATAACATGAAGCGACAAAAAGAGAGCGGAGTGGATCAGGGAACAAACGCGTGTTAAAGGGATATTTGTAGAATTTAAGAACAAAATGGATGTGGGCAGGGCATGTTGTGCGAATGCAAGATAACCGTTGGTCGTTAAGGGTAACAGAGTGGATACCTAGAGAATGCAAGCGTGGCAGGGGCGGTGGAAATTAAGTTAGATAGGCAGAAGAGATCAAGAAGTCTGCGGGGATAAATTGATCTCACTTAGCCCAGGACCAAGGTGTTTGACGATCATTGCGAGAGGCCTTTCCACTGCAGTGGGCGTAGATTGCCTGGTGATAATGATGACTCACGTTCAGTCCTTCAGCATTTTAAGCATAGACAGCTTTAAAGAAGGTACTTTTGGCATTTTTGTTCTTAGCACACCATTCAGCTGAATAGAGCAACCTTGTTTTCGCACAAGTTTGCCTATCTTTTATGTATAGCGCTGAACTGCAAATGCAACACCAAACTCGTAACAAGACTGACAGCCAACTTTTAATTGGAAGACCCACCCTGAATAGCATGCTATACAGTCAAGTCGTCCCACCTATGCGACAAATAAAGCCTGCTGTATGTTGTTAAATTGACCGAGTATTATTTGCAGATTGCGTGTGTCATGTTTTACTTCACGTGCATATTGTTTGCGTCCTGATTATTCCGTCTGCCAGTCATGTTTGTTGCCTAAATGCTACCTAAGTCCTTATACTTTGCATGAGCTTCATTGCTGAGATAAAGCTTTTTTAACTTGCTTTACCCATGTAGCTCCTGGTGCAAGCCAATGCCGTCTCATGCCCCACCCTGCACTGCATTGTAGGAATTGTGCTGCAGGTGTTCTTATGTGGCCTCATTAACTGTGCACTGATGAAAAGCTGAATTGCAAAATATTCAGCTTTTTTGGGATCAAGGTATAGTAGGTGCAGTTGTAGACAAAGTGAGTGGAGGGATCTATAATATTGGTGTCATTCCAACCCAATTTTTAAGCAATGCCGCAGCCGCCACCGTCACATGGCCGTTGTTTAAACGCAAGGGCCAATGAAAGAACATAAGCAAAATGCACGTAATTTAATGAAAGCCTGCCTATACGACTGACTACAATCGAATTCTAACCTCGGCAATTCGAATACAGTGACCAGTGGAAATGGGACCTAGAATTTAAATTAAGGGAAGACTATGTTTAAACGTCATTGTGCAGTAAAAATTTGTTGCACAACTGAGATGCTTCCTGCTGTACAACGTATACTTCGAATAAAATTTTGGCCTAACAGGACAAGCGAACAGGACAAAAGGACGTGTTTTTCAGTGATGTGCTTTTAGAAGGTTTAGTTATGCATATATATCAACTAGCCCACCCAACGATTTTGCTGCAGAATGTATACGTCCATGGCATTGAGGCTGTGCATGTAACCTTTTGCACATTTTGTGGACATGGCTTCATCCGTGTATATAGTGTCACTTCAATCAACCAAGCGGTTAGGATAGACAGAGAAAAATATTTCGCAAGTTCAGATGGGACCTGTGGCTAGGCTAACATGTCCTCAGAGGCTAAATTCACGAAATATAGCTATTATTAATAGCCTTACCCCACAAAACAGTCATAGTTAGTTTTAAGGTGGCCTTAATAGTGCCAATGCTGACACGCTCTCTTCCTGTCCATTAACGTTACACCCACCATCTAGCATTCTAATGCCGGCCAAGTCGTCCTTAATTTAAGTTTGGTCCTTTTTGTGAGCCTGGAAGTCTTTGCCCCGTATGTGAGTACCGGTAAGGTGTAGCTGTCATACACTGTGTTTTTCAGGGAGAATGGTAGGCGGCCATTCTGTATATAACCAGTCCTAAAAGCTGAATTGACAACTCAGATTTTTCTGTACCCAGGCCTAGATTGAAGAATGGCTTGAAAGGGAACTACTGACGCCGTCTGCACAAGGCGCCGGCTCAAGCTACTGTTGACGGTCAGCTTGGTGCAGGAGGTCTCCTGGTTTGGGAAAAGGAGGAGCACGCTTTTTTCTACCTGCGAGTTGACTCCTAATTTGTGTGTAACTAGATATCTTCGTGTTACTACAGACATCAAATACTTTTACGAGACAATGTATAGAGCCCAGATTGTTGTTCGGTCACATCCTGCGCAAATATCCGCTTCGTCGACAACCTGCGGCCTCCTAATTTTTATTGCTACTAGAGGTATTAAATTTCTTTCAGCCTTTGGACCCAGAAATTGTTCCTCACTTTACAACCAATCCGGCTTGCAACTATTTTGGCAGTTTCTAGCAACACAACGAAGAACGCAAACTGTTCAAGAATCCCTACCATGACTTATAATGGAAGCATACATCATTGAACCACCATGGAATCATTTCTGTTCTTCAATGCGTTTTTATTTGATGGTATGGTTTTTTGAGCGTATCACTTGGTGTACATCACGTAGGCGTGTATATTTGTCTTGTTGTAACTATTGTTCAATCATTTCCGTGTTCCACGTTTTTTCGTTTGTTCCCAAATCATGTCACTTGGTGTGAAATATTGAAACAGAGTAACCACAATTCAGTAAGTAGTTTTTTAAAGTTTTTGGTTGTCCTGCCATTTCATTAGGTGTGACTCATTTTAACACGTAAATTTCTACTGTTCTTGTAACCGGCGTACAGTCATTTACTCAATCACTTTATTCCAGTTTTTTTTTTAAGGCAAAAAAAAACTGAGGATGGCAAGAAAAAAAGCAGTCCTTACACGACTGCTTGACGAGCACCAATCGCCCCTCCTACCTGTCAAGCGTACGCAACAACACTGCAATTTTAAGAAAACACATTGTCATTCTTTAGAGGGAGAACACAAAACAGCACGATTAATTGCAGGCATTCGCAACATTTGTTCACAACCAATACTTACACATCAGGAGCATTTGTTCCTACAAGCATATCACGAAATACAAGGCGAAGTAAGTAAAACGGATACACTGGCTAAGAACGCAGTTAAAAAGTTTAAAAAACTTAAAAGCAAGAAACAAGCCGCTTCGGCTTCGCTACCAAAACTTTGTTCACAGACGGGCTTCCGGCTTCATAAAATGTAAGGTACTTTTCCTTAGGAAGCAATGACAGTCAATTTTATATAAAAAATGTGTTCACACCTTATGTTACAAAGGTATTTCGAAGTGCAGGAAATGACATGCGGGTCACGTCCTCATACAATGGCGTGTTGAGATAGTTGGAAGAATGTGCGCTAGCATACTGTAGCCATAATTTGTTCTACACCGTGGTAAGACAAATTTATTTGTTTGCGAGTCGGGTACGGATTGTGATAATGTGTGAGCGTTACGAAACTCGAAAAGAAGGGGTCATTTCGGCTGACTGCTTTCTTATAGAAGACAGCAAATTTGTAGTCGAACATGCGGTCAATTTTCACAATTTTATACTGCTGGTACAAAGGAAAAGTTGGGAATCATACGACACGTTTGCAACCGCACGAAGTAGTTTCTTCTGCAGACTTACAAGTTTTTGTATATTTGTTACCGTGGTGTTCCCCCATACTAAGAAACAGTAACTGACATGGGAATAAAAAAGGCATAATAGAGATCCAATTTGGTTTTCGCAGGTAAAAGCCCTGTGTTGCGCCAAATTATCCCATTAACCTCGAAAGTGCGACACAGATTTTGCTTACGTGGGCGCTCCACGACATCGTGGCAGTAAAACACTACGCCAAAGTGACGTAAAATTGTCAACATATTCAATGGCAGTATTCTCTAAAAAAAGACGAGGCGGGTTCGGGCCATGTTTTCCTTTTGGATGAAATATTATAGCCTTAGTTTTTCCCCTGTTATTTTTAAGGAATTAAGGAAAGACCATTCTGTTAATGATGTCAATACCCTATTGGCCGCACTTGTTAGTTCAACAATATCATGGGAAGAGAGGAATATGCTGGTGTCGTCCGCATAAATTATATATTTCACGGCCTTACTAATGTTGCAAATATCATTTATATACACGTTAAAAAGAAGGGGTCCTAGAAGGCTGCCCTGGGGTACACCATTTCTAATCTTCAGGTTTTCTGAGGGACAGTGGTTTAATACAACGTATTGTGAGCGGGAACTGAGGTAGGACGTAATAAGTTGGAGGGCGTGCCCACGAACACCATAGTGCTCCAGTTTTTTTTAAGAGGATCTCATGATTCAAACAATCGAACGCTTTGCTGAAATCGACGAAAATGCCTAAGGTAGCAACCGCGATTCAAATTTTTTAAGATGTACTCTTTTGGTCAAGCAATGCGTGCTCAGTAGACCTGTTTCTGGTGAATCCATACTGGCAATCAACCATTACAGAGTATTTTTAGGAGGAAGTTATATAACCGTCGATGAATTAAGCGTTCGAGCCCCTTAGAGAAAAATGGAAGCACAGATATTGGCCTATAATTTCCAGGTATATTTTTATCGCCTTTTTTGTAAAATTACCGCTACTCTGGCACGTTGCATTCCAACAGGAAATTGTCCCAACTTGAGTGCTAAGTTATAGATGTGCAAGAGGCAAGGTACAATTAAAGGCAGCACGTGCTTTACCGGCCGGCTTTGAACATTACATGAATCAAGGCTTTGGGTATCTTTCAGACTACTGCACACTGAAAAAACCTCGACTTCATTGGTAGGTTCAAGAAACAGATATGGTCCCACCCTGTCGCCCAGAAAACTGGTAAAAACCAGGGTTGTAATTACTGTCCGCAACTTCACAGAAAAATTTATTGAAAACATTGGCGAGACAGGAACCTGTCAGTTCCCTGCCGTCAATGTTCAGACTTTTGATTTGCTGGGAGACTGTGTTTCTGTTTAGAAGTGCTGCTAGCCTCTTCCATTTTTCTTTTGGGTTGCAAGTGAGGTTTTTATCGAACAGGTGCTGGTAGTAGGCAACCTTCGATAACCGAATTTCTTTGTTTAGCCGGTTTCGCACAGACTTGTATCGAACTAAATCCTGCGGTTCTTTACTCTTCAGGAATTTAGCGAACAGTTTTGTTTTTCTTTTTTACTTGTCGAATAAGGCGAGCAGTCATCCATGGTTTACGAGCATTTTTAGCGGCAAGATATCGACAATCGGAAAACATTCATGGTAGATAGGGAGAAAAAGTCGCAGAAATTCATCGATAAGCATCGTCAGCTCTGGCTTCCTGAAAAACAGATGACCAGTTGACTAGTGCAATGTGATTTTTAAATTGGTGAAGACGTTTCTCCGAAATGAGCTGTCGGCGTGCTTTTAATTTATGTTCGGGGCTGGATTCCATTTTAATAAGAGCAACAATAGGTAGGTGGTCGCTAATGTCTACTGCAATACGACCGGCGTGAAAAATGTTTTCATCATTTGTTAGAATTAAGTCAGGCTAGTAGAAGTACTAAGGGTGACACGTGTGGGGCCCCAGATAATATTACGAAAACTTGCCGACTGTAGAAGTAATTCAGCAATTGTTCTTGCACGGGGACTGCTTGCGCTCATGTCTATATTAAAGTCGCCCGCCTATATATGTCGAAAAATGTTCAGAAAGAAAGGCCAGTTCACGCTCAAAGCGGTGAAAAAACATGCCTAAGTTGCCTTGAGGAGGACGGTAAACGACACAAAAAGCTAGGTGGCCGGAACTAACTGTCAGCATTTCAATATTTGTATCACTGAAACAGTGCTCAGATAACACATTGCAGGAGTACGCATTTCGAACAAGCATCGCAACCCCTCCACCGCGCTTTGTAGGGCGATTTAGAAAAAATGATTCATAGCCAGAAGGCGGATGACGTCGATATCCGAACGATACCACGTTTCTGATAAGAGAACAAGATCGAAGGAGCAGGTAAAGCCATCTAAAAGGATTGTAGCTGGTCAGTCTTGTTCACAGCTCATTGCATGTTGATATGTATAATCTGCAAGCACGGACTGTGGTTTTGAGATAGAAATTCGTTATACTGGGTGGGTGTGAAAAGTGGTGTGACTTCCATTGAACAAGTGCGGCTTAGCTTGCTTCTTGTGGGCTGGGAAACTGCGTTACTGGCACCATTTTCAAAAGGTCGGCCTCGGAATGATGCGAACGGTTTTAGAGTTTTCGTTTCGACGAGCAAGAATCGCACCATTTTGGTCCACACAAACTTCCATGCCACTTTCCTTTTTCCTTGCTTACTGCAGCGCCAAGAAGCCTTTTGTTTTGCGGTGTTAGGTGCTCATTTACATATATTGCAGTCGAGTCATCAAATCCAAGGTCCTCGTTGGTTAATCGCATCTCTTTTCGCCTTCTGCAAGGCTACATCTCGCTTCGCACGTGACCTGAACTGAACTACAATGTTCGATTTGTCGGGGTGCCTGGTTGGTACGCGGTGGCAGCTCCTCAATATCTGATTCGGTGATAGATTCTTGAATGGTATCCCGAGCTTAGCAAGAATACCAGCCACATTTTCGCCCTCTTGCTTTACGACGCCTTGGATCTCTAGGTTAGAACAGCGTGAGTACTGCTCGGCTAGATTAAAGCGCTTCTCTAGTTCTTGGTTGCTTTTATCTAAAGTGGTGCATTTTGCTCGAAGTTCCTCGTTTTCCTTAGCCAGTTTGAAATTTTTCTCTATCTCATCTTCCAGTCGTTTTCCTAGGTCAGCAAGAACCGCATGCGCGTGCTCAATGCTGCGAGCCATTTCTCCCTGCTTCGTTTCGCACTTCCCTGATGTCACTTCGAATGTCCCGTTCAAAGGATTCTCGCGATGACTTCAATTCTAGTTTCAGTTCATCTTTTAGTTTGGAGAATTCAGCTCGCATCTCCTCCTTTATCTTCGTTACGTCCTTAGCCATTTGCACGAGGGTACAAATACACTTCAACTCAAAGCTTGGCAGCAGCGACGACAAAATGAGCAATCGAAGAACGTGTGCATGTACGCATTACCAACCTGCAGAAACAAGCAGAGGAGCGTGAGGTGCTGCTTGCACTTCGTCGTCGCCGCTGCCAAATGCCGGTGACAGCCAGCAGCAGGTCCTTTATAGTTTGGTGGTGGCGCGTCACTGCTGCAGGGGCTGCAGACCACGAACGCCACTGACAGAAACCGCCGCCTGGTGCCGGATGTCCGTTATCTCTGCGCGTCCGAGGAAGCGCGCTGCTCCGGAGCGTGTCGGGTGGTCTGTGCAGCTGCGCGCAGGGTCGATCTGCAGAAACAAGCAGAGGAGCGTGAGGTGCTGCTTGCACTTCGTCGTCGCCGCTGCCAAATGCCGGTGACAGCCAGCAGCAGGTCCTTTATAGTTTGGTGGTGGCGCGTCACTGCTGCAGGGGCTGCAGACCACGAAACGCCGCTGACAGAAACCGCCGCCTGGTGCCGGATGTCCGTTATCTCTGCGCGTCCGAGGAAGCGCGCTGCTCCGGAGCGTGTCGGGTGGTCTGTGCAGCTGCGCGCAGGGTCGATCTGCAGAAACAAGCAGAGGAGCGTGAGGTGCTGCTTGCACTTCGTCGTCGCCGCTGCCAAATTCGTCGTTCTCTATACACGCCTTCTCTAGTGTTCATAAACATTTCCCTAGATGTTGGTTTATTTAAAGCAGCTTAAATTTTTATTGCACTCACAACCACCACTCAACACCACTTCTCTGTTTCCAAGGTGCTTTTTTTTATGGTTCCGCAAACTTTTCACTAGATGTGAACAATTTAGTTTCGTACATTCGCTCTGTTTTTTAACCACCTTTCCATCATTTCTTTGTTTCCACACTTTATTTGCGTTGTTTTCGAACCATTTCACTTAATGTGGGATATTTCAAGTTGCATAACTATCTTGTGCTTGTACTGTGGGATTACATGTTTGCTTTTTTCCCTAATTTTTGTCAACGTTTCTTTTTTGTGTGAGCTATTTATAGTCATGGACATTTGTACTATTCTTGAAATCATACATGGCGTACCGTGTGGACCCGGGCACACAGGGATCAAATTTAAAGTGGTTGAGTTGCGGAAGCATAATACATTATTGGGAAGTCAATATAAACGGGTTTACCTGAACTCTTTTGTGTGTTATGAGTACTTTGAAAGATTTCTTACTACCCAGCTGGAGTTACGGCTAGGTTGGCAAGACTGTCATTTTCATTATATTATTTTTCGATTGTTTCTCTGATAGTTTATTTGCAGAAGGCCGGTGTAGCCGTGCTGTGTGGTACAACTCGATGACGCTACTGTGGTTGCCTAAGTGTCAAGGGCGCTTGTGCTGATAAGGACTGGTTTCCTGGGACTTACTGCCACTTGTTTTCGATGCGACATTTCTTGTTTAGAGCTGTGCTGCGTGTGCTTCTGCAAGAGTGTGTGGTCAGCTTGGCACTTCACATATGAGACGTCATGCAGTACGCAGCACTTAAATATGGAAACATCGGAATCAAGAACCCTGGCGCCCAGTATCAAGAACCCTGGCGCCTAGTGCTGAATGGCTAGCAAGACATGAATTTGAAGTATAAATGCCCAAAACACGTAGGCTACCTTAAAAAGGGGGCTGCCCAAACTCCGAAATAATGTGTAAAGAATGTGTATTTCAAGCACACAGGTCCATCTAAACAATATCATACTAATTACCGTACACTAGTCGTGAATATAACAAACTAATGCTTCTGCTAAAGACAAAAAAACAACGTAGAACAGACATCTGCATGCGTCTTGCATGCTTACCACTACAATGTCCATAGGAGGTACCATTAACGTAACGTCATGTAAACAGCATATAAAAGTACCATAAGATGTCTATTGTATGTTATCCTTCGTGAGATTTGGATGGGTTTTTTGCTGTTGTAGCTACGTTGAATATATGTAATTTCGACCGCAACGGTACGTCTCCTGGGCATCTGCAATGTCGATTGCTGACGTCTGCAGGATATCTGGACGACATAACGTCGTTTGCTGGGGCTATACATCACTAGGTAGGTAGATAGGGAGGTAGGCTGGCAGGTAGGTAGGTAGGTAGGTAGGTACGTAAGTAGTTAAGTTGGTAGGTAGGTAGGTAGGTAGGTAGGTAGGTCGGTAGGTAGACAGGGAGGTAGGCAGGCGGGCCGGCAGGCATTCAGGAAGGTAGGTAGGTAGGTGGGTAAGTAGGTAGGTAGGTAGGTAGGTAGGTAGGTAGGTAGGTAGGTAGGTAGGTAGGTAGGTAGGTAGGTAGGTAGGAGGGAGGTAGGTAGATTGGTAGGTAGGTAGGTAGGTAGGTAGGTACGTAGCTAGGTAGGTAGGTAGGTAGGTAGGTAGGAAGATCGATATGTAGGTAGGTAAGTAAGCAGGCAGGCAGTTAGGTTGGTAGGTAGGTAAGTATGCAGGTAGCCAGTGAAATCGGCAGGCTCCCAGGATGGCAGGCAGGAAGGCAGGCTACGAGAAGGGTCCACCAGCAGGCAGGTAGGTATGCAAACCGACAGGTAGGTGTTTGTACATAAGTAGGAAGGCTGCTCGTTTGTAGGTAGGATGGTAGGTAGGTAGTGTGCTAGGTGGGTGAGTGTGTGGTTGGTTGGGCAGAGAGGCAGGTAGTAAGGTAAGTAGGTTGGTAGCTTGGCAGGCAGGGAGACCGGCTGATAGGTTGGTGAATGGGTATGTCGGTAGGTAGTAACGTTGGCTGGGAAACAGGCAGACAGGGAGGTTGGTAGGAAGGAAGAAAGGAAGGAAAGAAAGAAGGTAGGTAGTAATGTAACTAGGTAGGCCGGTGGGCAGGTAGGTAAGTACGCACTATTGTATGTAGGTAGGAAGGCAGCCGAGGTAGCAAGGTACTTAGTCCGGCCGGCAGGCAGGCAGGTAGATAGGTAGGTGGGTAGGTAGGTAGGTATGCATGCAGGCAGGCAGACAGGCAGGCAAACAGGTAGGTAGGTAGTTTGGCAGGTAGGTAGGTGGGTAGGTAAGTAGGTATGTAAGTAGGTAGGGACGAAGGCAGGCAGGCAGGCAGGCACGCATGCAGGCATATGCGTAGGTATGAAGCTTGGTAGGTACGTAGGTATGTTTGTAGGTAGGTAGCTAGGGAGGTAGATACGTAGGTACGGAGACCGGCAGACAGACAGGTATGTTGGTGATTCGGTATATGGGTAGGTGGGAAAAAATGCAGGAAGTAAGGAAGACGGGCAGGCATGCAGGCTGGAAAGAAGGTAGGTGGGTACGCAGGGAGGCAGACAGGTAGGCAAAATGGAAGGAAGGTATGTAGGTAGATAGGTAGGTACGCAGGTAGGTAGAGAGATAAATAGCCAGGCAGGTTGGTCGGTACGTACGTAGTGAGGTAGGAAGGTAGGTAATGAGAATACTGAATACCCCTTCTGAAATGGGTCGTTCATACAGGGTCTGCTTAAACCGCTATGGATCATTTAGGATGCAGTGAGTTTGACGTCCCATCTGTACTTGTTCAGGTCTCAACAGGTTCCTGTCTGAACAGGTTTCCCACCGAACGGCTTTCTAATTTAAGAGGATCTTCTATTACCCTACTGATTATGACAACTTTACATTTTTTCATTGTGAAATCCTCTAGGCGCTATTACAGCAAAGCAACACGGTTGTTATGTCATCAGTGGCGTGTCATTCTGGTTGTATGCATCATCTTCTATAGTTTTACTGGACAACTAGAACGTTTTCTTCCTTTTTCAATACTTAACAACAACAAAATCACCTGTGCCGGATTGTATCAATGTAAACCTTATACTAAGAGAGTAATTGGTGCCCTGAATATTCGAGATTATAGCTATTATTGCGCTTACGCGTGCAAAGTGTAATTTCATTTGACATCACATTCCTCTTTTGAGATATGCGCTTTGCAAACAACAGAGTTGACATAGCGGTGAGCTACATCACCTCCGCATTTGAAGTGGAATCAACTCTTCCTGTTTTAGGCTTTTCCTGGGAAAAACCAATCTGCACAGTCGTATTATTGTAAAACTGATATGGCAATGGTGGCCTAGCTACGGTAAGTGTCCGACGGGACCGAACTTGCTGCGCCTACGCATGCTTCTGCAGATTGAATAGTCGCGGCATTCTATGAAGGAGATGTATGCTGCTCATGGTATTATGCATAGAGCAGCATTAGCTACAGAGCACAACTTTTCATTCGTGTAGGTCTTTTTATTACAGACACGAGCCTATCACCCCCTCGTAGCAGAGCAAAACTGTTATAATGTGAGTGGTGCAGTGGCTGCCTTAGATAACAGAGGCACGCCCTCTAATCCTGCCTCAGCATATGTGCTAAATAATGAGCAATAGTATTCCTTAATTTAGGCTAATGGTTAAAATATCTCTACTGTAAAACCGAAACCATTTGTTCCTGTAATTAGGCTTTGCTATCCGGCAAAAGCGTTTCGTAGGTAGGAAATCGAATTTGTTATCATGCCAGTTGTGGCGTACATCACCTAGATGTTCGAGATGGCCCAGGCTACTCTGCCTAGGCACCCGTGGTGCACATTGTAGAAGCAGCATGATTGGTTCTACCAGGTTTGCAACCAGGTCAGAACGCGTAGTTTTACATTAGGTCTGCCATAGAAGTGTCGCCATTCCTTCATGTTGCTAAGGTTTCAGTACTGGCAAACCTTTGTATTCTGGTAGCAAAGTAACACAGTTATGTGAGTAGGAAGTTAGCGTCGCTAGGTGCCAACGTTAGCCGTAATGTTTAGCGTCACGGTATGCCGGGTGAAGAAACTATGTGCGCCGTTTTCCTTAAGGAGGTTTTCCCTGAACAATCCTGGTAAAGATAGCATGCCATTACGTCGCTCTAAAAACTGGAACCATGCCATTTTGTTTGTAAGCTTGTTACTGCAAACGCCTATCTTCGTATCCTTGTAGCAAAGTAACACAATAATGTGAGTATTGAGTTACCATCAATGGGTGCCCAAGATAGCCCTAATGTTTACCATCACGGTATTCCAGGTGCACAAAAAAATGGCGCCATTTTCCTTCAGAAAGTTTTCTATGAACAATCCCAGTAAAGGTAGCATACAGCTCCCTAACATCGCTCTCAAAACTTGAAGCATGCCGTTTTGTTTGTAAGCTTGTTAGCGCAAACGCCTATCGGTATGAACGTACAAATACAATTTTTTTTCTATTTTATTAAGTACATACTGCAGTCCTCCAAGGTCCATGCAGGAGGACTAAAGGGAAAGTTACATGTATCGCATGGTAGCGGTGAATACATATCAATTACCATGCTTTGGTCACACACACAAATAGTATAATTATGTAAACACATACACACACATACACACATTTATACACACATTTTCAAGTAACAAGTAACGGCAAAATCATTTTAAACAGAAACCGTTGCACAGTGCAAAACTAATTGTAAACTAAAAAGTTGCAAAGATCACACTATGTCTCTTGTTCAAGCAAATCAAAACCTTTGTACAATAGAGCTCGTACATTAAGAGACCACCCTAAATGTTTTAACTTGAAGAGAAACAACAAGGATCAAACAAATACGCAGTGTCCCCAACAAACAATGAAACCCACCAATAAAACATCCTCAACCATTCAAGAGCTACACAGAAACTAGAAAAGCACCAGCAGTCAGAAGGCAAACCTCTGACACAAAGATGATAAATATTCTAGGGCAGCATGCAACTTCGCTGAAAAATCGGCCACAGTTTGCGCAGAGAAAACTGAACGCGGTAATGCATTCCAGTCCGTAATTGTCCGCAATTGTCCAAATTGCTTGAAATGTACGTATTGGCGTTCCAGACCTGAATGTCTAATGCGCCCGTTCTTACGGCACCAATGCATGCTGGGTGCCCATTCAATAAGGAGCGATGTTCCTTCAATAAAACGCATTCGGCAGTGCTCAGTGAGCTAGCATAGGGCGTCCTTTGTTCTTCTGTCCAAGAAAAAAATTATCGTGCGGTTTTGAATATTTAATTCCCGACAAAAGCCTGTGTGAATCCCTGTAACCAAGCTACACGTATGTGTGAGTTCTAGCGTATCTGCCCTGGAAGTCTGTCAGGTAAATTTGCCATTGCCCCTGGGCAAGGCAGACGCAGATTAAAGTAGCAATGAACTTCGCTCATAGATTTTTAACGTTTCGCGTTTAAACGTTTGAGTGCTACAATGGGTCTTAGCAGTGGTGCAATGATCTGTAATATCTCCTTGGCAAAAACAATACCTTCTCATTTTAGTTTCTAAGCTAACAACAAATAAAAGCTCTCGGCAGCCTTGTAGGAAAAGCAACATTTTTAATATGTGAGTAGTGGCGATGGTGTTCAGAATAGCAGAAACTCCTACGATTTAGTCGCCTCGGCATACGAAGTACAGAATATCAACCAGCCTTATTTCTTCAAGAAGGCACTAGCTGTACAAGGAGGTAAGTCACCGAAGAGCTATATTAGTTCTCCTAGAAAAATGTGACCTGCTTTCGGGTTTCTAAGATTTTATAACCTGCCAAAACCCCCAAGATTGCTTCAAGCCCAGCGACACTGTTAATTGTGTAGTGGCGTTGGTGGCATGGTATTCCAGACGCCCGCTGTTCTGGCGGTAAGGAATACTAAGTGCACAATAAAGAAAAAGTGGTGTTTCTTACATGAGGTATATGGTACACAATCAGATAACACGGTGGAGATGTAAATTATCTATCATGCCATGCCTTGACCTTCGCTTTATCCTTTTAGGCTTTTACAACTGGCAGCCTTTTCTCCACACAATTTTACAAATAAAAACATTTATCGTTTCCGCAGTTGCGTACCATCGATGCATATACGAGGCGCCGCTCTTACTATACTCAGGCCTTTCTAGATACTGATTCCATTAAGTTTATTTACGTATATAGTGGGGACACAGCTGAGCTGGCATAAAGGAACATTGGCTCGATTCCAGTTGTATGCTGTAGCTATGTGCTGACACTGAACAGCTCTCAATATTGGCTTCAGGAAAGGCTTCGAAGGCTTTGCTTTTTCCCTGTGACCGCGCTTTGAGAAAATTCTGCAAACGTTTGCACTGTGGGCACTTGGGTGCGTTTGTCAGCTTTTGCATTTCTAGAACTGATAGTCTTTGTGCGCGTTTTTCTGTGCTGGCGTATTCATTTCCTTTCGGCATTTTCTTTTCTAAATTTAGTATCAAGCCTCCTCGTTTCAAGGATGACTTTCCCGTATCATAAAGGTATTCCGGGTTGCCTTCCTCCTAACAGCAGTTCCGATTCAAACGCCCGACAAAGCAAACAATGCTGTTGGACAGTCCTGTGCTAGTTTAGTAAAGACTCACTTAAACGATGTAGCTTTTGCGAGAAGATATAGGTTCACCAACCGAGTGGTTGGTAAAACTATTCCCGTGTTTTCTTTTTTCTCAATACACGTTTTACCTTCGATAAATTTAGTAGTCACACATTGAATTTTGCATTGTTCAAAGTGGGACAGCTATTCACACTTGTGACAGAGATTTGACTCGGTAAAGATTATGTACCCCGAAGTCTCAGATCACACCTTCAAATCAATGTTGCAACATGATGATCTGCAAACGCGCAACCCAAATGATTCTAGACTCCTGTGCAAACCTGCGGTGAAGCAGGCCGCCCACTTAACCTGTCCTGACTGGAACCTCATCGTAATGCACCTCAGTTTTTATTTATCTGGTAAGGACCCATACAACTCAACAAGACCAGGAAAGATGCAGGACATCAAAGCCAGATATAGTAGCAGGTTTAACAAATTAAAGGAAAATAAATAATTAGGGTAGGTGACAAAGAGCGTGCCGTCACCCCGTTACAGGGGCCTTTACGAGTGGTCATCAGCACCATTCAAGGTTTCTTTAAGGCTCTGCTGTGTGATGGGAATACCACCTGATCGGTTTAGCCTGATCGGTTCAGATCTCCAGGCCAAAACTGGGCAGCCAATCCGAACAGGCTGCGAGCAAAGTGCAGCGCTCAAGAAAGTTGCAATCGGGATTCTATTCAAACTGAAATACTTGAGAACCAAAAGCAATGCCAATTTTGAATAAATAGTTCTTTGAAGATTAAAAATGGCAAAGTTGTGTGATCCCCTTGTATAAAACTACAAACTCAGAACTCTGCTCCTGCTTCTCGCGCTGCGATCGTTTTTGATGTAACTTCCCCGTAAATGGCCGTTGACGGCGTCTGTAGGTGTGCAATGTCCCAGTCATATTTCATGTTTTCTATGCAAAATACCATCATAAAATTTGTTCACGCTTTGTGAATATAGCCTGTTGTCTCTTTAAAAACGGCTGAGGTTAAGGATAAGCTGAAATAAAGCTTCAAGCCATCGAAGAAAAGCGGCATTTCTCTGAGCCCGGACAAAGAAGTTGCTGATCTTTATTTGGGTGACTAAGGCCTCGTGCGAGAAACGTGTTATGGCTTTATTTTCCGCTTCCGCTTCAGTACGATGGTCGGTTTAGTGCAAGCTAAACGCAAGTTACGGACGATGATGCTCTTCGATTAGTCTAGCGTTGCTGGTGGACAGGTGGTAAGCGCAGCGGACGGCTTGAGGAAGTTTGAAATAATTTCTGGGGCTCAAGGGCGCATCGTGAGGAATACAGGTGTTTTTTTATCGCAAGGACTCTTCTTGTATATGCGGCTGTGCTGTATTTTTACTTCGATAGCTGTGTCACTTTGGACTAGGCAAATTAAATGTGGGACTGTTTATTTATTTATCCATGGCTAGCCATAGAAATGACTAGAGGATACAACGTTGGAAAAATTTTTGTTAATCTTTTTTTTGTCATTTTCAGCAATCTCAACTTCAGTCCTACCCCACTTGGACAGGAATGGCCCACAGGTGGTGTCAATCGAAGGCAATTTTCAGTTTCCGAAGCGTATATATATAAATGCTTTGAAACATTCTAATCTCCACACATTTAGGTATAAAAAGAAAAAAAATAGCTTTACCTGCTCTGGGTGCTCAGATATCTGAGGGCGAAATGCTAGGTTAGCGTTAAAAGAAGGTGCCGTTAAAACATCGAATTTAGCCCGAGCTCAGCTCTAGAGTGACCTTTAAAATGCTACTTTTGTAAAATGTTGTGCCTTCTGATAAGAAAAATTGCAGATTTATATAAAATAGCTCTGAATGGCGCAAAGGCCATTTCCCAGAAAAAAAAACAAATTTTGACCGTTGTGCGGCCCAAAAGACCCATCAGCCCTCTTATCATAGCTATCTTGATAAGTAAACAATCATTGAGTGCGTGTGCTTACTTTTTTAAATGGGCACTATACTGCAGTGTGAGCTATTACTTTGGTTGGTAACGATATTTATGCTTATGTAACCTTTTTAAACAACCTTTTATTTTACAGTGACTGGATTTTCAGGAGGGGGCTGCGTGGCAAGATGAAAAGCAGTAGAGGTGCGTACATCATTTATGGGACCCTCATATGAACGTGGAAAAGAACTAGGCTCTGAGTAAACGTTTTGCTGATGTAGGGCATTTACAGAATGAATTTATGCCACCAAACTTTCTGTTGTCTAATATTTCACTACAACAATATTATTAGTTTTATGTAGCCCTTCGAGTGGTAGAGTCCACTGCATGTTTAGGACATTTGATATTTGTTGAATGTTCCGCTTTTACGTGCTGTAAGGGAATTCATGTTGTATACATTTATGCACATGATGTAGTGCCTGTGCAAACCAGGTTTTTGGGGTAAGAGTTCTTCAACGTCTGCCTAAGACTAGGCAGCTGTTATGACATATTGGTAGTAATGTGAGCAGGCAGGGGGTGTTCGACATGCAGTACAGGAGCCTTAAGAAGTAAAAGTAACTGGAACGCTAGAGCTGTGGTCAAACTGCATCAGGGCTGTATAGCAGCGCCAGTGAGAACTGACAGGAGCACCTGATGTACGCACGCATATCGGCAGCGATAACCCTTTCCGTGTTGCCTTGGCAATAGCATTATGAATGTATGTTGGATGATGCACCGTTGGAGTGATGGTGCTCATATCAGATTCTTTTAGCAGCGTATCCTGCGCACTTCCAGTGAATGAGAGCTAGGAAAGCTGGACCTCTTGTGCATATAGGAACTTAAAATGAGGTCACTAACTGTTTATTACTGTAAATGCAGTACTCACTTCCTTTGTCTTAATCTATGTACTGTGTTTAGCTGGGTTCCTTTTCAGTGATCTGAGCCATTTCGTGACGACTCAAGCAAAATAAAAACAATACGAAGGTTATGCTTACTATGCCCCCCGAATCATTCAGGTATTTTCAAGTGTAATTGCAAATTGATCTCTCGATTGATTTTTTTCTTGTGTTCTCTTGCGTTCAAGCCCACCATGCCCCTTCACTGAAACCGGATCCAGCGTATGCCACAGAGCTGCACGGTATGTGGAAGCTGCAGAGAGGGACCTTTATTCTTTTTTTACATGTCAACTGTATACTGCAACTGCTAAAAATGCTGTAAGCGCAGTGCTTACATTATGAGCACAGGCTCAGTTGTCGGGGCATGAGAATATGAATGAGTTGATATTCATCATAGACAAATATGTTCTTCTCCAAGAAAAACCAACCGTTATGCTTCCCTTGCCAACTTTTGTTTATTCGTGCGATTTATATGAAAATATTTTTAATCTATTTAAATTGCCTTTAATGTACCTTAGCGTTTGCAGACAAAAGTGTACACATTGGGTATTTTTTCAAATGAAGCATAAACACATGCTATTTCTGATAACAAATTTGCTTTCAGGAATAATAGGAATTGAGAATTTGTTTGTATCGGGCCCGTGAAATGCCAGCATACGTTGAAGGGCCCGTAATTCTGGTGAGGCATCAATCGCCTGGTCATCATTCTGAACATTTATTTGGCTAGATAGTGTTCCAAGGTTGTAAAAGAACGAATTGTACCAAAACAATTTATTGAGAAGTAGTCAAAAGTTTGGTTCTTTGCATTGTAGTGTAATATTATTACATAAGAAGCATTTACTGTATTCGGAAGCTTGACACACTGATAGCGTAAGGCACCCTCAGCTAGGCACAGTGGCTAATGTGTACGGCTGAGCCCAAATCCGCAGGAATGGTCTTGGCCTTGGTCGCTACTTTTCAGGTGGAGGCGAAACCTGAAACACCCTGGTGCCGAGATTTCCAGCATATGTCAAAGGTGCCGAAATGTATAAATTCATCTTGAGCCCTCCACTACGGCGCACCCATAGCCCATGTGCAGCTTCAGTGTGTTAAACCCCCCAATCAGATAAACCGACAGCATAGCGTAACCAGAACATTCTTATTGGAGCTGACTTGTAGGGAACAAACTTTAGTGATTAAGATATCAGGATCAATAATTAGGCTGCAAAAAAGCGTACGACCGCACTTATTTTTGCAAAGATGATAGATAAATTGTATCTTCAGTTGGGCATGACGATTTATTGGCTGCAGCACTCGGCGTCCTCCAAAATATTTTATATGGTGTTTAGTGCATGATGATATTGTAAGGTGTGTGCTAAAAAATGTGCAGAGAGGCTTGAACAAGTAGCCTTTGCAGATTGTCGATTTAACCCAAGGCACGCCTACCTGCGTGGTGGAGAGAAAAATGCAATGCAGAAATTGTAAATACAGCTCTTACCTTCAACAATACTATTATAAAAAATGAAGCACCCAGATGCCGTCAATCTAAAAGGGCAACATACGACATAGCGAATTCGATGACTGTGCAAAGGATGAGAAAACAGAGCATACCATTAGTTGGCGCGCACCATGAATGCACTCTAGTGCACTGTTAGGCTTCTGGGTGCTGAATGGCAGAAGGAAATTAAGAAAAATAATTTGGAATGCACTAGAGTATGCACTGTTTGATGATAATGGCCCTATCTAACATCATCGCTGTTTTATTTTACGACAGTTCTTAGCATTGTAGAAAACCTTGGAAGATGTGCCTTCGCACACCAGTTCACAATATGTACTCTGAAATCTAAGGCTGAGCTTAAAAACGTCTGGAAGGCAGCTGGATAAATCATGAGTTATAATCATTCCAAGAAAACAAATATTGCCAACGTGACTTCTAAAGACTTCTAAAAATATTCACGACTTCACGCAAAAAACAAGAACTATAAAACGCAAAAAAACTTCAAGGAACTGAAATCTTCATTGAAAACGATTACTCCTGTTGCACACTGAGTCGACGTAAACTGCTGTGGGATAGTGGAAAAATTCACAAAGCAAATGGGACAAAGCCATAGCTTGTACAAGATAAGTTACGGATCGATGATGACACTTTTATGTGGGACGATAGCAAGAACATGCGCGTGAAGGTTTTAACCGTTCCAAAGCCGACACCGGTTTCAAGCACATCCCAACCGCCAGTTAGTGCATGACAAGCCCCTCGCCGATGTAATCAAAATTTGCGCCTCCTTAATAATAATGCTCAAAGCATTGTTAACAAAACTGTAGAACTGGAAAGTATCTTGTTAACCTACGCACCCCACATAACCGTTCTTACGGAAACTTGGTTAAGCGATAATCACTCTGATGAAGATATATTACCGGAAAACTACAAAATAATTAGACGAGATAGAGTATATCGCGGTGGTGGTGTCGCTGTTGTCTTGAATACTCGCCCAACCACTATTCTTTTAGATCAAATAGAAGATCATGAAAGCTTATGCCTACAGTTAAACGTCTTTGGAAATACAATTATCTTAATTGCCGTTTACCGTCCCCCGTCTTCAGAAGTGGAATTTTTAACCAATCTGTGATTACTCACTCAAAGATTCCAAAAACCACTTGAATATTGCCGGTGATTTTATTCTTCCAAACATCAACTGGGCTAAGTTACGCTCTCCATGTTTCAGCGATCAAGTTGTTTTTGATATTATGTTGGCATGCGATCTTGATGAAGCAGTAAGAACTCCAACACGCGTTCAGGAAAATGCGGCATCCAATCTTGATCTCATTTTTCAGAGTAAAAGTTTCTCCAATGTATATGTATCTGTAGAAGACGGCCTGTCCGACCATAAGCTTGTCCTTTTCACATGTTCTGTAGTAGATCTATCTGACCAGGTGCCCTTACAGCGAAAAATGTTAAAAGACTTTAGCAGGGCTAATGATGAATCTATTCTCGACTATCTTGATTTGTCTTTCTAAGGTTTTTTAGGCAATGATGCTAATTATCTGTGGAAAAAGTTCCGGTCGCTGTGCGAGTTTTTCCTCGAAAACTTCATTCCAAACAACGCTAAAACGTGAAACCGCAGGAACCCTGGATAACCAGAGAAATGATTCATTTAACGCGTAAGGTTAAGAAAACGAAAAGGCGGCAGCCGAAAGGCCCGCTGCTTCAGAAGTTAGAAGATTCACTTGCTAATAATATATGCGCAGCTAAACTCCATTACTTCTCGGTGACCCCGCCACAGTTCCTAAAAAGTGATCCGGCAAAATTCTGGCGCAAGCTTCAGCCTAACAAACAAAAATCAGTCGAATGTGTTAAGCTCGGAGATGAGACTATTCCAGATTTTAAGCAAGTCGCGATTGAATTTAACCGCTATTTCCACTCCGTGTTTTCTGACCCGCCCGTGTGTGCCAATTCAAATAATAACTGTATTAAGGTTGATCCAGATTTCATAACATTTGAAGGCGTATTTTCTATGCTTCTTAATATCAAATCTAAATCATCATGTGGCCCAGACAACATTCCTAATGTATTTCTTCGTCGCTACGCCGAGTCACTCGCACGTTTCCTGGTTGTAATTTTTCGCTCGTCCTTATCGCAAGGCCTTGTTCCGAAAGATTGGCTCATCGCCCGGGTGTTCCCAGTGTTTAAAAAACGAGATAATACCATCGTAACAAACTATAGGCCCATATCACTAACAGTGTCATGTTGTAAACTCATGGAGCACATTATTTCGAACTACATTTTAAACTTTTTAGATGAGCGTAATATTCTGTCAACATTTCAGCATGGGTTCCGTAAGGGCTTTTCTACCACAACTCAGCTGATTACTTCTATTCATTCCTTCTCTGCTGTAATTAACAAATCAGGCCAAACCGATGTAGTTTTCATACACTTAAGCAAAGCATTCGACAGAATTTCCCATTCAAAGTTAATTTTCAAGCTTAATTTACTGGGTCTTCCATCTACCATCATAAACTGGATAAAATCTTACCTGCATTCCCGCGTTCAATTTGTAGATATAAAGGGTTCTCATTCAGACTTCCTTTCTGTTAATTCCAGCGCCCCCCAGGGAAGTGTTCTGGGCCCGTTACTTTTCCTGATTTATATTAACGATGTAGTATCATGTGTTAATGAAGGCGTTGAAATACGATTATTTGCAGATGACTGTTTGTTATCTAGCACAATTAATTCTTTTTATGATCAGCAAATTCTAAACGATAGCCTTGACGCAATAAATAATTGGTGCGAGCTTTAGGACATGAAACTAAATACCGAGAAAACCGTATTTATGCGTATTACTAACACAAAGCAACCATATGAACATAAGTACACAATAAATGGTCTTCCTATCTCACGAACTGATAGCTTTAAATATCTTGGCGTCACAATTACTAGTAATCTAACACGGTCCTCCCACATTCTTACAGTATGCGCCTCGGCACGACGAAAACTAGGCTTACTAAGACATAAACTGAAAAACTCGCCTGCGAAGATAAAGCTTCTTGCGTATAATTCCATAGTACGACCATGCCTTGAATACGCATGCGTAGTCTGGGATCTACATTCTAAAATAGACATTGACAATCTCGAAAAATTCAAAGATTAGCCGTCCGCTTCATTTACAACCGATACCGCCGTCATGACTCCCCAACAGAACTAATGAAAATAAATAAAATCCCAACTTTGGAATCTCGACGCAAAACGAATAGGCTAGAATTTCTGTTCCAATTATCACACGGGAATATCAGACTCGAAACATTGGCCTTCCTGACTCCATTATCATCGCGTCCCACCAAGAATTACCATTCTGCAAAGTTCACGCCTATCGCAGCGCGCACTAACAATTTTAAGTATTCTTTTTTTCCTCGCACTATAACCAACTGGAATAACCTCCCGCATAAAATTCTTTCATTCGAGAATGTGTTGAAATCTATTTATCAAATGTTTGACTCGTAAATTTTGTATTATTAGGTCACGGTGTTTTTCAAAATAATTTTGTATTGTCCTGTTTATTGTTTTACCTCGCTAAAGATTGTATAATTTATCATACGGCTCTGTAACACCCCCACTCCTGCTTGGGCCCATTTGTGGCCTGCAGCATTGTATAAATAAAATAAATAAATCTGTTATATCTTTTAGGCGACATTTATCGATTCTTCCACAGCGACATCATTGCAGCAACCACGCACCAGCTTACAAGTTGTACGGTGTGGACAAGACCTGATCAGTTTATTTAGTATCGTTTCCTTGATTAGTTTTTAGCCTCCTCTGTAGGATAGAAGCCTGCTCTGTAATCACCGGGCGATAGAACAAACTGTCGATGTTCGTGTCAGTGCTGCGGCACTAGCTAAAGAAGCAGTGGCTTTTTCGTCATTCATTATGCCAACTTGACAAAAGCCTTGTTCGGGGCTCTGTGCACGGCAGGTGCCCAGAGCCTGCAGGTTGGGTGAAGGTACGAATCTGTGCTGAGGTAGGGAATGCGAACCGATTATCACTATACTAACCTCAATCAATAGCTTTTGAGAACTCAAAGTAGGTATCAGTTTTTAAAGGTCCAGTTAGGATAGTCGGCAGGGATTTCTAAAGGGTTTTCTTGCATGGAAAATAAAATGTGTATTGTAGCTGTGGAGGCCTTTCACAAATAATTGGGCTCTACAGCTTGCACGCAGTCTGCTTGGAAACGCTGGTGCTTGTGAGCTTTCCAGCTTTGGGTTAGTACAAGGGCCGCTGCAGTTGTGCGAGTGCTTTAGCAAAGACGTAAATATTGTCAACTGGTTCTTTTCTATTTTTAGCACACTACACGGCTAGCATGTAATGGAGGTTATTGAACCTCCTTATAAACCTAATATAAAAAAGACACATTGAAGCGAGCCAATGTTTCTGCAGTACAAATAAACCGCTGGCTCGAAAGCACCAAAGTCGATGCTGAGTGAAACACTGCTGCTAATAGTTTGTTTTTCACAGAATGGCATTTCTCGTAGAGAAGTTCTGAATGCAGCCTGGCTGTGATCTTAGAGCAGTCGCAGTTATTCAGCTTGTGAATTCTTGGCTTTCTACAGTGCTGTGACCATCTAAAAAATAAGTCATGAATGATCCTAAAAGTGCCATAATTTTGAACATGGTGAAGTCCAATGCGTTCACGCTGATGTTTTCACCAGAAAATATTACTTTTTCTACCTCTATTTGTTACACAACCGCTGCTAGCATTATTGAGCAATTACGACTTTTTTGCAGCTTTTTTGTCAAATATGACTTTGCAGGCTGCAATTTACATGTCTGCAATGTACCTGTAAGCTAGTGACGGTTGCCTGCCATATCCGTGGTCTCAACAACACTGTAGTAGCAGAGCATTAAAATTCATGCAAATGATCATTCCATAGCTGTTGTAAGAAAAAATTGGCCTGTGTGTTTTTTATAGCGTGAGCTTTTTTTTCTTGGAGTTTAACCCTGCGAGGACGCCTATGGGCAGAATTTTGAGTCGTGTTCTTCTCACTTGCAATACTCATACTTCATTACACAACACTAAAAAGAAATTACGGTAGTTTGCCGTAATTGAAACAACTGAAAAAAAGCCACCGGCATGAAGCTAAAAAATTGCCAAGCTGTGTGTACGTGGTCTAGGTTTTGTATTTTTGTGATACAAGCATTCCTTTTGCATCATTCGCACAAACGTTTATACTCAGCGTCAAAGCGGAGCTTGCTTTTGAATGCATTTGCACAGCTATGATGCTTTTTTATCTTCAAGCGAATATTCAAATAAATGTAATTTGCTCCAGCGTGGCAAAGGTGCGCTGGTATTTTTGATAAAATGCCAGGTAGAAAAATGTAGTATAATACACATTTGTGACAGAAGAGTATCACTGATTATTCTCAAAATGCATATTTTTAAGGTTTTGCTTTTGCAACTGGCGAATGGTAATATTAGACCTTCATATTTTAATATGAACTTTGCTGCAGTGGACTTGAGATGCTTTATATCAGTTAAGTGATAGTGTGATGATAAACAGAAAACAAAACAGTTTTGTTGACTTCCCGCCAGAAGTTGCTGTGCTCCACGTCAAAATATGCACTATTTTTAAATGATAGCACGAAGGACATACAGCGGCAATGTAGTTCCATTAGAAAGAGAGCATTAAATAAAGGCAACCTGTTTTGCAAATGGTGTGGATGTCGTATCATTTTATGAATGGTCTTTGAACCTTATGGCAGCATGTGAATTTGAAAGAATTATTGGCAAATTATACCTGGCTTGCTCTGGGTACTCCCTGAGGGTTCAGGTGAGCTTCAGTTGCTTGCTTCTACCCAGTGTCTGCACCTAAATCTAAAAGAAAGCCAATGAATTTTTCATTTTGCACGTAAAAGACTAATAAGCTGCGAAAGGTTTCATCAGCGATTCCATTAGTTTGGTTTTATGAAAAGAATGGCGAATCTAGTATGCTGACTGCCCATTTCGTTGCTGCTTCCTTCTAGTGTGTCACAGGTTCCTTGTCGTATAAAGTGTGGGGAAGAAGTGCAAATAAACCCCCTAGAGGTGCACTCGCATAAAATTTAAATCCAAAAAGCCTGCATAAAAAGTTGTCTTTTTATATGAAGACACCCGTCTGGAAGTTAAACCTGTTACTGTTCAGTAGAAAATATTTTAAGTCACTGTTATTCTATGCACGCAAACAACCAACATCAGTGAGATGCCAATTGTGCCTCTCTCCAAATTGCCGAAGTTAGGACTCCAGTGACGTAACCGAGGTGGCTTGCCGCTGTAGGGCCGCGCTGCTCTGCCCTGGGAATCACGTCAGCCATTGGGTCTGACGTCGTGCTGCCCAAGTGCTTGCAACCATGGCCGGTCTGACGTACATATGCGTATAAAACGTAGCACGAAAATGCTTAGCACAAGCTCTTTTAGTGAGTACTCTGTCGAACACGGAACCTTCAATGATACCACGAGTGTTTCCTATTCATCACAATTGTCGAAAGCCATAAGATGCTGTCCAGTTTTTCAAAAAAATGCATGTTGTCATAATGGGTGAAAATGAAGGGAAATGCACAACACAGGCAAACACAGGCAAAGAAATCAGGGCAAATGATAGCTCATGGTTTTCTCGCCAGTTTTGAATTTTCTCTCTTTCAGCTTCGAATCAGTTTGCCCCTTCTTTTGTTCTAGCAAGCTTCGTGGGCCCTTCATTGAAATTAGGAAAGGTTTAATGTGTTTGTATGCTGGTGTGATGTACGCAAACGACAGAGCTAACCTATTTTTATTCACTTCGACAACTAGTGATAGGCTAAAAATTATTTGCCGCATATGTAAATACCATTTTAAGGCAGGAGTGGGCAACCTTTTTATAGAGAGAGCCGAGTTACCTAACACCGGCCCCTAGGAGGATTGAGGGTGCATTAGTTGTGGAGAAGGGGAGTATTTGCAGGCAAGTGAAAAGTTTTCGGAAATAGAAAGTAGTGTACAAAACTAGAATAGCAATCATACTTATGTTTATTTTCAGCATGAATGTATTCATCTTTCATGCATTTTGAGGTCAAACCTGCCATGTCGGCCTTCAGATAGTGAGAAGAGGATGCGAAGGCGGTGTGCCATGGTGCAAGGGGTCGCGCAATACTTCCCCGCGTGCTCCAGGTTGCAGACCACTGATTTATAGCATTTTGGTATATCGTCTGACCATGAAGCACTACACCAGCTAAGGTTGTCAGTTTGTGATGTCTTCCCTTTTTGCAGTGATGGGTGGCATCTAAGAAACCTTTCTGGGTAAAATATAAAATCCCTTTGATGTGTACATAAAGGTAATGTAAGGTATAATTTATAATGAGTATATTGTGTGGTGTATCCATTTTACAGTTACTGGCATGGGCTCCATCAAACAGGACCTGTGACAACTGCTGGGGATAACAGTGGCTAAAAGCTCTATGTTACAGCTGCTAATCTCACAAGGTTTTTGGGCTTTATACATCTATAAATCAAGAAATCGACAGGATTTTAGCAGCTATAGGCAATACGTGCTGTTCGTACTTATTGGTGAGTGCATTGGGAACCATGAAGCACGGTATGATTTCTTTATTTTAAAGTTATTTCAGCCCTTTTTTCAAGCTCACAAAGATGTGTTAAGCAAGTTGGTGCATCCTAACTTGCCGCAAAATATTGCTTAATACAGAAAGAGTAGCTGGCGAGAACATGCAACGATTAGCAAATAACTTTATGCAATGTAATTGCAGGCCAATTACATGGCTGCACTTGCATGGAAAAAAAACGTTTATGTTAAGGTAAAGTTCACGGCACAATAAATACGCGGTTTTATATATTTGCTCTCACTGTTATGAAGACCCGTTGACATGTCACTGGCACAATCAAATCCGTTTTTTACTATGCAGTAAGCCTCCTGTATCTTCCTTACTCATGTATCAGTTCACAGGTACTTTTTTAAGTGCTTTAGAGGTTGTTGCATGCGCTTGCAGAGCTGTGGAAAGGGTGATGCTCACTTGTGTGGTTTTCAACTGAAAGTTCATGTTCAGGCAATCGCATGTTCACACACCATCCAATGTACCCAATGAAGACCTTGCCACATGGAAGAAATATCTGATAACCAATGTCCCCAAACATCAACCTGCGTTGTCACTGGTGTGCTTTTTTTGCACCCTTGCCCATTAAAAGGTCCCGAAGCACTTACCATCGGGTAATGAGAATTTTTTTTTGGTTGGAGGGGGTGAAGTCTGTTGTCGCAGCAAAACTCCTCCCGCAAGAAATATAAAACTCAGTTCACTATCATTCAAGGTACCTGCGATAAGAAATGGCATGTTATCATTACCTGTGAACTCACAACATACAACTGGGACAAAACGACAAAAGATGCACGCTCTCTCACTGAGAGGGGCAGCTCGAGTGTTCTCTTCGGCTACCTTCGATGTAGCACAGGCCAGGGAGTTTCTTCTTTTCTTCCCAACGTGTAGGGCTCAATTTCTGGTCTAGAGCAACAAAAAAGCATGCGTGGCTGCCTATTCGCAAGCGGGAGCTCATGCTGTGAACTAAGCCGTAAATTTGAACACTGCCAGGCATTGGGACAGCCGTGGCATAAAATACGTAAGTTTGTATGTGCCACTAGGGCACAATGAAAAAACTTGAATGGAGCGTGGTTAGTTTTTGGCGTCTTCCAGACAAATTTGCGTGCTCATCGCTTCAGGTGGACGAGTAATGTTTGGCTGAGGTATTACTGGTAGTGTAATATAAACATCATGCTAGTTTAGTTTTACTGCTAGCAGAGTGTTGCAGGGTTGCTTTTATCTTGTAACGACCCCGGAGTACATTCCTGCAAGTTGGATGGGTGGGGAAAACACCACCTAAAATCCTGTCATAAGTAACCTTTTAATGGTATGAGACGTAATTTGAACGTAGGGCCCAACTTCACGGTTTTTATTTTTCCGCTCCATTTTATTGTTACTGTTAGAATTTTCGGTTCTTTTCGTTTTTTGTACATTATGCGCAGCCTACCCCCCTACAACGAAGGACCGCTGTAATTCCAATTCTTTGATTCTGTCAATGTGCAGCCGAAGCGTTCAATAACTTTGTGGAGGCAGGACTTGCACTGGGTGGCAGAGATATGGAGTCCAGCACCTCTTTGAGCAAGCAATTATCTGGCGACAGTGCAGTTACAAATATGCGTGCGAAATGCTGGAGATTTCATCGCAAAGAAGACACATGATTTCATTTATTATTATTTATTTACAGAATACTGCAAGCCCATTAAGGGCCCCAGCAGGAGGTTCAAGAATATAACACTGCAGACAACTGTATATCAGCAAGAACAATAAAAAGATACAAAAACATACATCATGGGTAATGGTTCAATACGATCAAGTGTTTCTACAGAGCCGGTTAACGACTGAGATAGGCAGTTCCAGTCGTTTATAGTTCGAGGGAAGTAGGAGTATTTGGAAATGTTTGTTTTGGCGAAATACGGTGTTAATGATTGAGTCTGCCGATGCCTGGTTTGTCTAGTCGTAAGCGGTTTTAGATACAAATTGCGATTTACTGACAACTTGTTGTTATTCAAATAAAAAAATTTTGAGCCTACTAATTTTACGACGTTTTCCAAGTGTGGTTATACTGTTTTCTTTCACAAGGTTTGTGGTGGAATCTGTTCTTCGGTACTTGGAGTAAATAAAACAGATCGCTTTGCGTTGGATTAGTTCAAGAGCATCGATATTTATTTTTGTGTATGGGTTCCAGACGATTGATGCATATTCTAACAATGGTCATTTAACAGTAAAAAAAGTGAGTGTTTTACAGTAGAAAGAGCATCCTTCAGTTTCTGTCTCAAAAAAACAAGTTTACGGAAAGAGGACGCGTAAACATAGAGATGTGCTTATTCCAGGTAAGGATGTTGGTTAGAGTGATACGTAGGTGCAAATACTCAACAACCGTAGCTAGTGTCTGGGTACAGGATTCATATGTAAATGATCAAAAAGTTTTTTTGTTGCTTACTCAAAAAAAGACGGTTTTGTCTCTGTTTAACATCAGCTTCTATTGCTCGCACCATGCAAATATATTATGGAGGTTATTGTTTAGCAAGACCTGGTCGTCATGGGAAGTGAGTTTATTAAACAGCACACAATCATCAGCAAAGTCTGATCTGAACCGGCGCGGAAACAGCATGATCAATGTCATTATATAAATTAAAAAGAATAATGGCCCAAGAACACTTTCTTGGGGAACCCCTTGTCAACAGGCTTCTATACCGCAATGATGAAGTATACGGTAGCGCATATTTTAAAGGGGCAGCAAATTTTCATTATCACACTTTTTTATCGTGCATGTGCAGCCGTGTACTTATGGTTGTGGTTCACGCACTGCATTATAGTTGCTACTCTGTGCCAGTCCTCATCAGCTACTTTTCCTCGGTGTTTGTTACATATTTTGCCCTGTATACAAGTATTGTTTCAAGCCAATCAAACAATCGTTGGCAGACACACCTGAAAAATATATATAAAGGAAGCATTGCTCAAATAGAGCCATAGCAATAACAGGATCTGCGTATATTAAAAAGCAGGAATATTGCATACTGAAAGAGGTGAAAGTTTTGTTTTGAATCAAATATCTTCTAATTTGAAGTCCACGAAAATAAAAGGGGTTGTGACTAGAAAATATATTTGTTTTGCATTAATATTGTCTCTTTAAACTAACACTTTCTGCCTAATTTTCAAATATTTTCACAATTCATTGCTTCGGTAGTTTAAGAGATGCCTTAGAAATTCTCGTTTTGAGGCGCACCGCGAGCGACCATGGCCGCATTATTTGTTGGCAGCGCAACTAGCAGTGATGTCGCCGTAAAAACAAGCAAAAGTGTACGCCCTTCGTGTATATGGTTCTGCACAACTGCAAACACGATCTTTTAAAAAGACTGCATTCTTTATTCGTTGCCATGAGCAGCTTTCTGTTGACGTGACCGGTGTTGCGACTGCTATAGTTGTCTGGAAACCAGTGTAGCAGAAATCCGACATACCTTGATGTAGAGGCAAGGTTGTGATATACTGGCTGTTTTTACGATTTGTAGCCCGTTTTTCTGCTTTGGTTTATGTTGTTATTTCGTATTTTGTAACCTTACTTTTTAATTTCAAAGGCCAAGAAACCGTTTCAGCAAAAGAGAAAAAAGCGGCCGTGTGCGATTAGAACTTCCGGCCGCCTGGCCAGCCCGACATTGCATCTAGCCTGCATTGAAGTCAGATACTTTACTCACTGCTCTATCGAAGCGAAAAGTGTCCGCGGCATATAACTCTATATAAAGGCCACTTCGCATTTGCAACCCAGCACTCTAGTACGTTACCAAAAAATCTATTCATCCCAGAGCATTAACTGCCAACTTACTCTGGTATTTCCCTGCAATGAGCCAAATGGCAGCATATATTATCAACAAAACAACGGTAACAGGATTGTTTATTGGGAACACAGGAAAGCAATTGAACAGCGTGATGGTGGGACTCGGCAACAGTACGCTCTATCACTGCTTCTTAGTAGTTATTTTACATTCGATGAGTAAATTACGGGTTAGGTTTATCTTCCGACTTCTCAAATTTCCTTCGATAAACAAGTTTATGTAGTGAATTCTCCTTTTTTTCTTTTGTTCATTAATTTTGTCGTCAGAGGTTTCACGTTCACACAACTTACATTACAGGCATTGTGAGGCGGACATCGGCATTTCTGACTAGGGCGAAAGAGTGTAAACAGTTTTCAAGTGCCCAGTTTATTTTAAACGTGGTTGCTGCTGCCCGAGCCACTCGCCCGCGTGGACTAAAAATTCGGCCATGTTGATCAGTCGTATCAGAGACAGACATCTCCCGTTTAGTTGCAGGTTGAGTTTCATGATGGTACTGAAGTAGCTTTATCTGGCTCTTTACAAACCCGCTCAGTGCGAACAGGTGCAGACGAGGGAGAACTGTGTTTGGCTTTTTACAAAGACGTCACTTCGACAGTTGAGGAGAAAATCTCGGTGAAACCTTAAGGGCAGGTTTTCTTCATTGGACCATATCAGGCAACAAAACATGTAGGCATTTTTGTTTATCAAGGTTCGACACTTTTAGTGCTAACACAACGCAATTGTTTTGAAAATCTCTCCGGGACCCCTTTATCGCTTTTTGCTGCAACCTGTATGCAGTTTTAAAGTTGAGACTAAGCTTTGTTGTTGTTGCTTTGTCCGTGCAATTTGTGGGTCAGATGATTTGCCTCCTATAACATACTGCGTTGTATTAGATAGACTATACCTGAAATAAACTGGAGGGAGAGGTGGGCGGCTTCTGCAAATTATCTTGTTGCACCTCAAGTTTTTCATAAAGTGGCCCCCAACTCATCAAGCACTTGCGGGGTCGGTAGGGAATTTAAATAGCTTTTGTGTCTAAACTGAGGTAACGAGGAAGTATAGATAACTGAGATTCCTTTGAAATCCTTTATTTATTGGCCATAAAGGACTAAACTACAAGGTGTCAGTCTTCCACTTGCACAAAGAAAGCAAGCTGAACTTGATGTCGAGAAATTCCAGTTGAATATTCTTCCAGCCGCTGAACTATACCGGACAAGCCAGTCTGCATTTTGCGTTATGTTTCTGTTGCACTGCCAACCGGTTCAGCAACTATATTCCCAGTTACCATGTTTTGCTTTAGTTACTAACCATCTTCTTCCAAATATCCACGACTTAAGATTTTACCTTTTTTGGCTGGCGAAATCATGTAAGGGCTATTTTTAAGTACACTCTCGAGATATAAAAATAGTCGACTTGTTTGACGAAGTATTCAACGAACGAAGGAAGCTTTTATATATTTGAAAAAAAAACTTTTTTTTATTTTTATTACGAAGACTTAGTGACTGTAAATGGCAGTAAGAAAGTTTGATGAAGACCAGAATTAGAGTTTTAAAAATGTATTCATTATATGTACAATATTAGCATTGCGCAAATAGATTTGTTGTTTTGCAGCTGTACACGTAAAAGTAGAGAAAAAAGAGAGGAAAAACTTTTCTTGGTGGAGAGTTGTTATTAAAATACACTGGGAAGCTAAAGTATTTTATACAGAGGTAGAGGCAAGTTTACCCGTGGAAGCACATTGTCTGGCTACAGGATGTTTTCGGTAGTTGTTCACGTGCATTTAGTTTTGTAAATATCCTCGTAGTTGAAAAGATATACTAAATCAGCACTCAGGATCTGCTTTGCATACCTTAAAAATGTGACGTGTGCTTGTCACCTTTGCAGCAAAATAAAATTTTCGGCTGGTTAGGTATGAACTGAGATCGCTGCGTTCAAATAAAAGAGAGAAAAGGCAATTCACCATCACCTGATTTCTTCTACATTTTTAAATTTTGGTTATTATCCCCGTACACAAGATAAAGTTCTGGGTGAGCTTGTTTAGCCCAGGGTAAGCTCGAAATATAAGGCGCTGCCTCTGTCGCTATTTCTGTTCACACCCAATTTTGAGTCAGTACACAGGCGCCTTAGCTTGCCGGAGCCGAGTGCCTTTAATTATTTTGCAGCTTTGATTGTACTGTCAGAGAACCAATTGCCCATCTCTCTTTACTATTGCAGTATAGTTGGAATACCGCATAACTTTTTGCAATTAGGTAATAAAGAATAAAAAAGATACTGCAGCACTTGCACTCGAGAAACGGTTTCCATTTTTCTTTATTGATAAAGTAATGCAGTATATGCCTAAATAATTTAGTTGGAACATACGTTGCTTTTTTGAGCTGCAGTTGGTTTGTGAACTATAAATAGGATAGAAGAATTGCAAGCACAAATTAAATTGTATCTGTGTCCAGCATTTCCTGGGCCATTTTTCCTGGGCTCATATCAGTATGGTCTGTTTGTCTATGGAAGGAAATATTCTGGCAGAAGGCACCGAGCTGTGGGAAACAGCCTAGCTATGTGTCATAAGTAACGGTCACAGGTAAATCACAGTCTATATGATAGACATAATTTATATTTGGAAGCTCCCTCAGCTTTCTGAGGTAAGGTGGCCCTGTCTGCTAAAACGATGTGTTACTTTGTGGTATTTTCTCTCTTTGAAGAAGCTCCTCTTTGAACCAGTTGTATCTCTGAAAAATTGCATATTTTCATACATTGTTTTCATACATTCATACGTTCCCGACAGGTTGTCAGAATTCTTTTAACTACACAAGAGATAGTGGTAACTCAAGAGTGGTGATAAATGTTTATTCAAGAATTTTAGCATTCGCAAAGCAAGATGCATTGCATATCAGAAGTGTAAATACCTTTAGGCGCCTTGAACTACATTTCTGAGTTTGGTGACCGTGTAAGCTGAGCAGTGTTTTTACTCTTCTCTTTTTTCTTTTTGTCCACTGCTGCAGCCACCCCTTAACATGGCAGCTGTGGTTTCCATTGCAACAAAGCGGCTGTACTATATCCTGACCACACTGGCGGTAGCAATAAATGCAAGAAGCATCACGTTGGGGGCAGCAATTTAGGGAACAAATCTACCCTACATTTTTGTTACCAGCTGTCTCAGCATTTGCTGAATTGTTTTTTTTTTATCAAAGCTGGAATGAATGCTGTTAAATTCGGTAGTTGGCCGTAGGAACAGCTTGGCTATGCGAATTTTGGGGCTGTATGAAAGCTTGAATATTACAAATATATCGCCTGCTTCTGTGGAATGGCGGGACGAGCAAGTTGCACGGCTTAAGTTCTACCGTGCCAGAGGAGCGATCGTTTGAGATCAGGCCCCCTCGAAAGGATGAAGAGGCGGGCTCTGTGACAGTCAAACGGCAGTGTGTTAAAAGTTGAACTGCGGTCAGCGAACAAAATAGCGGCAGGAAGAGGGAAAAGTCTGGCGGCGGAAGCACTGTTGTTGCCTCGTGGCGATGTGTTGGTCAAAGGTGAACAGCTGTACAGCTTTCACCAGCAAACTTCAAGCACCTGGCGAAGGCCCACTTTTGCGTATGGGCTTTGATGGATGAATGGCCCGAGAGAAATTACCTGGCTACAGATGAACATGTCATGCTTAGCCGTACTTGCTGCTGCTGCTTGATGAGTAGTGGCGTTGAGTAGTAGCCTTACTGCACCGTATGTCAACCGTGTCCACTACTTGCTCGCATCAGCATGCGTAATAAAGTGCAGAATAAAAGAGCTACCTAATTGTTCCAAGGAGGTATTTGGTTTTATTCGAGGTACTCACGCATTTGATCCGCAGCGGAAGTGTAACCTGTTATTCCTGTTTCTTACGTTTTATAAAAGCAAAACCCCACCGAAGGCTTGTAAGAAAGCAATGCTTTTATCATGTGAGTAGAGGCGTTAGTGCCAAAGATAATAGTGAGTCCCGCTCTTTAGGTGCTAATTTAAAAGTGAAGTATTTCTTCAAGGAGATTTATTGCGCACAATCAAGCAACTTAGCATAGGCGATAATTCGCTCCTCGCAAAAGATAGACATGACGTTTTAGACATGACAAGATAGACATGACAATAGCTTGTATAACCTGCACAATCCACTGTATATTCTTGCGCAAAATCAACACCATTTTTGCTTGAGCAGTGTCGCAGATGCCCTATTTGTCCGAAACTGCGTCTCATTGGGCCTAGGAATGCTCGCTGCCATTTCAACAGCTGCAATATTGCTTCAATGTAGTATATGCAGCGCAACCACTTAAGTTATTACAGCTAAATCATCTCGGCATCGACGTAGCAAAAAACCATGTTATCATGTTTGTAGTGGAGTAGAGGCCTAATGTGTGAGATGCCCACTTTTGTTGCGCATCAGAATGCTATGGGCATAATTATTGCTTTAAGGTTGTACATGCTGTGCAACCCAGCACATTAGCAAAGAGCTAGATTTTCTCATCCACAGAACTTCAGCTTTCTCTTTCTGCTTCTATACTTGAATTAGTGACAAAATCTTCGTGCGTGTTTGTATTGAGGCGATACTGTAGTCACGTGCGTAGTGGCGTTGCTTCGAACTACATAAACTCCCCAGCAGAACTAGAGTATATCTTCTATTAGGTTGTCAGGTTTTCTTCTGTCAAAAGCATCTGGGCACCCTTGTAACAAAGCGACATTGTTACCATGTGATTATTGGCATCGCTGCAATGGGTGTCCGAAACCCCCGCTCCTATTGTGCTGCAATACACTGTATGGAGAATCGTTGGACATCTGTCTTTCCCCAAAAGGTGAATGCGGTCAAATCCGTTAAATTAAAATGACGCTATATCAGCTCCACTGCAGACGTCCATGGCCTCTTCCTATTTCTGGACGTTTTTAACCGAAAAACGCCTTTCTGCGTCCTTGTTGCAAAGCAGCACTCCTATAATGCGCCTAGTTGCATAGGTTGCCTCAATTCCCGGGATACCGGCTCTTACAGCGCCTATAAATTTCTGGTGCAGATTGAAAGTGCTGTGGTATTCTTACAAAGATATCTATGGTGTACGACCTGGTAAATTAGAACTAATCAAAATTACCTCAACGGCTGAACTAGAACCCTATATTCTGTTTCAAAAGTTATACCCTGGAAAAACTGTGTGATTTTTCTAGAAAAGCAACAATGTTAAGCTTTGAGCACTGGCAAAGGTGCCTTCTACACCAAAGATAACAGGTCTCGTTGTGCCTGCGCATGATAGGTGGAGAATGAACCTGCAGAGGTATTGTCTCAAGGAGATATGAGCTTTTAACCTCCTAGGTTATCATAAAAATACCTTAGCTTTCTCAAACTAACGGGAATGTTCTGTTGGTATTTCTGATCATTAATAACGGAAAAATTTAATCTATAACTTGCAGCAAACACATTGTTTCCGGGTGCGTAGTGACGTAGCTGTGTTGGATATCCCAGACGACCGCTCCTCTCGAAAGTGTGCGCGCTTGCTGCAGTTTGTACAATCAAGAGAATTTCTTCAACAAGGCATAAACAGTCGAACTCAATAGGATAGAATGCAGGCAGAAATTCCGCTCGAAAGCTAAAAATTTATTCTTTTTCTAAACAACTGTAACCGAAAACAGCCTCTCAGCTACTTTGTAGCATCTTTGTTATAAAAATAAATACTTAACTTAGATAATTGGAGAGGAAACTAACCAATTCCTGTTCGCATTTTGCTAAATAGCACTTGGAACCCGTTTTATAGCATTTGCTGGGGCTCCTGAGGACTCCCTGCAATAAAACAAATCCTTCCTCCGAAAGCGTACTTAAAATTACTTAAATTTTTCCCTAAACGCCCTTTATTTACGGCGCAATCCAGGAAGTAAATATAGAGATGACATGTTTCCGATGCAGAACTGGAACCTTTCCTCCATGTAATAAAGCTTTTGTAACCGGCAAATACCTCCCTGCTTTCCCGTCCGAATGCAACACTGGTATATGTGTAGTAGGATAGCTGGCCTGGATGGCCTAGATGCCTTTTCTTAACGCACCTCGTCATGGTAGGCAGATATACTTTGAGCTGCGTCATTCCATCAAACAGGTGTATACTCTGCAACCCAGTATGTTAGCAGCGAGCTATATTAGATCGGGTGAAGATGTGGAACATTCCGTTCCTTTTGTGGGCATTTATAACTGACAGAAAACCTCTATGTACACTTCTAGAAAAGCAACACTGTTACCCTTGGAGATTTATCGTAGCGGCCAGCGAACATATGATTTAGGTGAACCTGGTAAGTTCACCTAAATCTAATGAAGACCGGGGTAGACCTTGAGCATTGACTTTCCGTATTTAGGCTTTCATAACTGACAAAAGCATCTCTGTTCAGCGTAGCAAAGGAAACTGGTTATCATTTGGTTAGTGGGGTTTGTGGCCTGGATGTCGTAGACGCTACTTTTCATGTGATTATGTGCGCAAGTTGGAGATTCAATATACAACTATATTTCTTGTAATAGTTATATGCATGCAACTTGACAATGTAGAAAAAAACAACATGCACCTTTGTGTTTACTGGAAAAATCGGAAGTTTAGATTGTATTATAAACAGCAAAAACCACTTCACAACCTTGTAACAAAGCGAAACTCCAATTGTCAGTATTGGCATTCCTGCAGTATAACGGGGACATGTGCTTCAAGACATCTACTCTTAAACATCAAAACAAAGCAGGTGTGGGGACCACATAAGTACGAGTTTTCTTTAAATCCAAGCCTGTTTCGTCCAAAAACAATTATTTGTACTTTTATCTCCTATATTCGGCTCTGTTACGAACCTGCTGATGTTTCTTTAAAATGCCTGAGGACCACACAAACAAGAATGAACGGTTCATTGTAACAGAAAATTTTCATGCAGAACCAACTGTATGAAGTGTAGACTATCCATGAATATAACAGTTCTGTTGCTAGCTGAGCCATGACTTGGGACGCCTTTGCACCCAACCCTACATGTGAAATCCGTTTTCCCCTGCATACCATGCAGAAGGTGACAGACAGCGCACTTCGGCGGCCGGCGTTAAGTGTTCTTAGGCTGCCTAACAGCTATCAACTCGTACTCCAATCTAGTGTCGAATAAATTCTGCAAGCATGACGCCAGCGCTTTGAAGCCGGAACAAGGGTATCTCCAAAGTTTATATGTTTATTGGTTTACCGGGGTGGGTATAAGCTTTTATAGCATAACATTGTATCTGCATTGTTGCCATTCATTGGAGCTGTCTACGCTTCAGAATAAACGGCATAGTTTGGGGCTTCATCCTAGTTTTTCAGCCCCCAACCGCGACGCTTCATCCCCAAATAGCCACGTGGAAGACAGAAAGAAATGGTTTCAAGTGTCTCAGTTTTATTTCCTCACTTCGTATTCGGTTATTTTGTGGTTGGCCTCTAGGTATAGATATATAGTCGATTGTTAGTATTTCGTGAACGCATAATAAGTCCTCTACGAAAACAAATAAAACACTCCCCAAGACAGCCACGAAAACGTACTATTAGCCACGTGAAAGGCCAAACACCATCGGGCGATGGAAACTGCCTCTTTTTGATCCGTGATAAAATAGAATGTGACTCATTTTTGGTATGAAGTAGGATGTGTGTACACCATTGCCGGTTGTTTTCTGATCTTTGTTGTTCCTACCACTTTCCTTGGGGAAAGTCGCGAAGTTTTTATTGTTACTGCAGTTTTATCTGACTAAGTTTAGGTTTGTGGATATTTGTCTTTTCAGAAGATCACCTTCATTTGTTCATGGCGGTCCAGTGTGGTTGTGCTGAATCAGTACCATGTCTTGGCAGTAACTCCTCGTTTTCAACGGTAGTGCAGGGGTAATGAATTTGCGTTTGGATCCAATCGTAAATGGTTTCATCTTTTCCTCTCGGCACTTGTTTTGTTTTTTGTTGCAGCCGCAAAATATTTTTTGCGGCTGCAACAAAATAGTGTCGGTTCGGTGCTTTTGTTTTATATCCAGAAGTGATTTCGCTATGTTACTAGGCGGCTTTATTTGTGAACCTTTCTCATGCAAAGGATAACACAACAACCAAAGAACCTATTTCTGGATACAGTACGTGTTCTCTACCGATAATGCTTTGTGGTCGTATGAGCAAGCCTAAATATGTTTCGACGCACTTTGTGAACTTCGCGCCTGGTTGCATTACTTCGTTGCCATATAGAGGCAGAGGCTAAAAGGAATTATTTCTGCACGATCGCTATGACCATGGCCTCCATTATCCATTGGCTTTACATCTGCTCGCCCAAGAACGCTTGTTGGTTGGCTTTGCTTTAGTTGCTTTGAACAAAATGAAAGAGACCCCACCGGGGACTTATTGTAAGGAAACACGGAGCTTTGTATAATTGCCTTTTGTATTTCACAGAGTAGGGCTGTTCCGTGTGAGCGCACCGCCATGCTTGTTCTGCCTAATGTTGTGTGGCAGCGAGTGCTAGCGAAAATTACGTATATCTTTAGAGCATCGTTCAAACCCGGGTTTTGTGTGTAGGAGCATAATTATGCCTATCCTGCATATTGGCCTTTCTGGCGAAATGAGGTGATCTTGCTACAGTGTGTAAACTGTTTCTTGCTCGCTACCGATAATAAATACCCGCATTTGACCAATAGGACACCAATGCCACACTCCGGATTTAATTTGCTACACTTGAAAAATCCTTGTTCTGAAGGTTGTTTTTTAGAATAATATGAATCTTTACTTTAACGCAGAATAATGTCAAATGCAGCGGGCGGTATCCTTCACCGAGCTTTCAGGGAAGGCACAAAGCACACTACGCTAAACTGCACATATAGAACGCAAAATATCCTGTATATGTCTGCCATATTCTTGCAAGGTTTTAGCCTTGTTGCACTATGAAGGTTACCTATAATATGGTTCGAAGTTTTTGGAGTTTATTTTTGAGCAAACTCCGAGGGCGTTTTTCGGCGTTTATTGATTTTCGCAAATTCGGAGCTTTTCGGGTTATTAGGGTCTTACAGTATTGATCTTTAAGAAATGCCATGTACGACAAAAAAAGAAATCAAGCAGAAATTGTGTTTTATATAGTCAGGTTTGGAACGAAGGTGATGGTGCTTCTTTGCAGAACGATTTGGATTGTATTATACGGTGGTGCCAGAAGTGGCAAAAGACGTTGAACCCCAAAAAGTGCGTTCACATGCGTGTTTCCAAAGAAAAAGAAACCAATAGTACCGGCGTACACCATATATACGCATAGTGTTACTACCGAACCAACATGCAAGTATATTGGCGTTGTTTTGTCGCTTGACTGCTCATGGAATGCCAATGTTGATCACGTAGTTGGTAAAGCGGCAAGGGCTCTAAACTGTATTCAGAGGAACCTAAGATGGGCACCCCAAACATTAAAAATACAGCCTACCCCACATGTATTAGACCGATTTTGGAATACGCATGTCCTGTGTGGGACCTGATGCAGGCGAACTTGATTGGTAAGCTCGAAAAAATACAGAACAGAGCTGCGCGGTTTGTTTTAGGGCGGTACAAGCGGAGAGAGACAGCTGCACTGCTATGAAAGCTGAATTGGGTTGGGAATTGCTTTCTTTGCGCAGGAAAAAACTGCGTTTGAAGTTTTTCTTTTCTTTCTTTCATGGAAAGACTGGAATTGACCATCATAACTATTTCAGTGAACCCAGTTATATATCTAGTCGACATGACCACCGACACAAAGTGAAAGGGCATCGTGCAAGAACAACCATGTTTTACAATTCCTTTTTTGTGATGACTATTAGAGACTGGAACCGGCTGTTTTATCCAGTCTGTAACCCCCTGTTGTAACGCATTTTTTTGGCAAGGCGGGGCATTCACCGAAAAAAAGAATCAATAAAGCAGAGACGTTTTCTTTGCAGAGTCAATATCTGTACCATTCGTGCTTGCATCCCTTTGCAACTTGTGGTATACGCAAGCATATTTTCCAATATTAGTGTCTCTCACTGCAGGACGCTCCTTCCGACTGCCCACGCGAACATCGAGAATGCTCTCCCGACATTCGCACTAGATATGGGAAGACCCAGCAAATCCAGTGCGCAAGGTGAATGGAGGGGGAAATCTCGTGCATGCTTCCGCCAAACCTTTAGGGGCAACACAATTTCTTTCACAACTTAGGACTGATACGCCAGGAACTCTCTTTCTAGCTAGGTAACATCAACCCCTCGCTGAACGACCCGTGTGAACAAGCGCTTGTAGATCTCGAACATGCCAGGTAGTTCTGCCTTTACGTTCGGGTTGACGATCTGCACCCAAATCTAAAACGAATCTCTTGTGTATTACAAGTCGTCCGCAAATTTTTTGGACGCTCTGGCTCCACTTCTCGGTACCAGCACCGTAGTACTCGTGGAAGCTGTTAACAGCGTACTCGGGCTTCTCCTTGTCAACAATGTCAAGGATGCAGTCGACTTCCCCGCCAAAACTCGTCACTGAGGCGTCGGTCCATTGGCTTAACATTGCCTTCAGGCGCAAAGTGAGTAAGGAATGAACCTCATGCACCAATCAAGATTTAGCTTCTACTTGCTTGAATAATTAGAGCACTTCGTTGGAGGTGTTTAAATGAATCCGAGGTTAACAAACAGGTCTTGCAGAAAGTAGGTGATATCACAAATGCTTTCAGCTTGTCACACTTGTTCCCTTTCGCATCATCACTCTTTAGAAATGTCACAATAACACGCCAGTAGTCGAGGTGCACATGCTAAATTCCGCACCTTTCTGTTGTAAATCACGCTCTCTTCCGGCTTCCTGCTTTCCTCTGATTGCCTCCTGCTCATCGCAAACAGCGCCTCGTGGCCGGCACTTTATCAAGAAAATTGCAGCCGACAGGAAAGAAGTTCCTTGCGTCTCCCTGACGTCAGACCCGACCCCAGCGCCACCGAAACCTACTTAGAGCCCGAACACCCTCAGTCGTCGAGGATGTGAGGTCACAAGCTGCACATGCTAAATTCTGCACCTTTCTGTTGTAAATCACGCTCTGTTGCTGCTTCCTGCTTTTAGCTGATTGCCTCCTGGTCATCGCGAACAGCGCCTCATGGCCCGCACCTTATCAAGAAGATTTCAGCCGACAGCAAAGAAGTTCCTGACGTCTACCTGACGTCAGAGCCGAACCCAGCGCCACCAAAACCTACTTAAAGCCCGGACTTTCTCAGCCCGTGGGGATTTGCGGTCACGAGCTGCACATGTTAAATTCCGCAACTTTCTGTTGGAGGTAATAGACATGTCCGTCTTTTTATATAGTACTGTTTACCGTGACTGGCCGGCAAGTCCCCGCAATGGTCTTTCTGTTTTTAGTCTTTTTTTCATGGGTGTAGACGTGTGCTTGTACCGTGCGCTATAGGTATATTTTAAGCCTGTCGTAAACCTGAGTGACGCCATTAAGAAAGATTTAGTGTAGGATCAGCCCTGATCTGTGCGATTTGCCCCAGATCTTCAGTTTTGTACTATCAACATATCTTGCGTTACAAGGTAAAAGATCTTGAGACACGAAAAGTAAGGCTGGGGGAGGATTTCTCTTCCAAAATACAGTTGGCACGCTGCAAGCTGCGTCAGTTTGCCATTAAAGCCCATGATATAGGCGATCGCTACAACATTCGTGTTAAAACCTTTGAACTCTAGTGCTGTGTTTACTGCTACAATTTCCACACAGACAGTATCATGCAGGCATCTGTAAGTCACCCGCCAGCATTAGCAGAGAGCTAAGAAACAGCGAAATGACACCTTGAAAGCAGTGGCTGCAAACAAACGCGACCAGAAACTATTTCAATATAACTCCGAACTTTCGCAGTATTCTGGGCAAAATTGATGCACTAAAAACATTCATCCACAAATGCTCTGGAGATAAAATAATTAGTACTGAAACATGGCTTTTCCCAGACATAGCTGACAGCGAACTCACGCTCTCGACTTCGTTTGCACTTTACCGTAAAGATAGGATCAGAACTAGCGGTGGAGGCGTACTTGTTGCAATAAAGCAAGAACTCCAACCTTCTGCCATATCAATCGATTCCCCCCTTGAACTCGTCTGGGTAAACGCTTGTTTCGGTTGTGTAACGTGCCTAATTGGTGCCTGGTATAGACCTCCCGACTGCAGTAGTCCTGACTTTGTCGAATTACTAAGCGAGTCCCGCAAGGTATTTATACTCAACTTTCCTAATTCAGTAATAATTTTAGCCGGGACTCTAACTACCCCACAATAACTTGGCCGACCTTATTAGTAAACTCTGCCGAAAATATAACAAAAAGCTTTAATTTCGGCAATTTGACTCATTTTTTTTTTTCAGTTTTTCCAACTTGTGCTAGAACCTAGATGTAGCAATCACACTCTAGACCTAACCTTTACCTCCCACCCCGATAAGGTCACCACTCAAGTTTTAGAAGAAATTAGTGAACATAAGCTGACTACCTGCACATTTCCTTTGCCATTGCGCAGATAGAGGGGAAGTTACAAAACAAATTCCTAATTTCCACGCGCAGACACCGAAAAGATAAGCCGTATGACGACGATTTTTGCAGGAAACTTGAGGTTAACTTCAATATTCAAAATGCAGAAGAAAACTGGGTGGCGTTTGCGATAAACTCAAAGAAGTAGAAAGCGCATGCGTACCCATAACGACAATCAAGATAGGTATAAATGACCTATGATTTAGGCGATAAGTTTAAACATGTTTAAACAAAAGGAAAAGAGAGTACAGGAAGGCAGCAAGGACGAAGTCCGAGGATAAATGGTTAAACTATAAAAAGTCAGTAGTGAGTTAAAAATTGAAATTCATCAAGCTAAAGATAAATACTTTCACAAAAACCCTGCCGAATACCTTAGGTAGTGACCCCAAAAAATTTTGGCGGGTGCTGAACCGTAAAAAAAAACCAAGCAGTTCCACAGCTGAAAGATGATAACGATATCATGCTTCCTTCAGATGAATGCGCAGAATCTTTCAGCAATCCTTTCCAAGATATTTTCACACGCGAACGACTTCTCCACTCCCAAACGTCACCGCACAGCCCCATAACACACCAGTGTGAGCTTATTAAAATCACACGAAATGGCGTCCCCGTGCAATTGAAAGACTTTCAACGACTACATGTCCCGGCCCTGACGACATAAGTAGACATTTTTAAGATTACTTCCCCTTCAGTAGTTTACTTACTAACCCCCCTATTCCAGCAATCAATAAAATCTAGGTGCGTGCCAAGAGACTGGAGAGCTGCGCACATAAAGCCATTGTTCAAATCTGGGGACAAAACGCACCATACGAATTATCGACCTATATCTCTGACTTCCATTTAGAGAAAATATTTGAGCACATATTGTACAGCCCTATAATGACCTACCTAAACAAACAATCTTGTGCTCCAAAATAACATAGATTCCGACAAAACCTTTCATGTCAAACACAGCTTCATGAATTATTGACTGACCTTCACAAATCTCTTCACATGTCCCTTGACACCGACGCTGTTTTTATTAATTTTACTATGGCCTTCGACCCTGTGCCTCACCAACGCTTACTTCTAAAAATAAAAGCCTAACCCTTGATTAAAATACGAAGATCGATTGGTGAATTCATAAATAACCATACGCAGTCTGTTAAAGTAAACACTACATTTTCCGTCCTATCTCCTGTCACATCCGGCGTCCCGCAGAGCTCTGTCCTCGAGCTCCTTTTGTTTTTATTCATATCAATGACATTAAAATTCGCATAACAATTTCCATCCGTCTTTTCGCAGATGTTTGCGTAATTAACCGGCTATTAACTAACTTCAATGACGCATCGGCTCTTCAATCTGACCTAACGCAACTATCGAAATGGTGTGACACATGGCAAATGGGCATAAATTTAGAAAAAACCAAACACGTAAGGTTTTCTTGTGCGCTTGACCCGCCCTTAAATCTCTACACAATAAATGACAGAGACGTACAATCGGCTTCGTCATATAAACACCTTAGAATTTACAGAACCTTTGATCTGAGGTGGAATTCACACATAGAGTACAAAACCAAGAAATGTTTGAAAAACCTGGGCCTCTTAAAGCGTCGATTACACCCGGCGAGCTTGAGCACTGAGCTTCTTGCATATACTTCGCTTATTAACCATTGTTAGAATATGCGTCAGTTATCTGAAACCCCCAGTATCATTACTTAACAAATTTACTTGACTCTGTGGAAAGCCGGGTGGCAAGGTTTACCTCGTCATCTTACTCACGTCATCCGAGCGTATCAGCCCTAAAGCATTCCTTAAACCTCATGCCACTCGCCATGTGCACAAAAGATAATCGACTGGTTTTTATCTACTCCGTATTTCACCACGCTTCTTCATCTTACCAGTTCCACCTTGGAACTGCCAGTTACGTTTCTGCCAGAATAGAACACTAACTTAAAATCGAACAAATTTTTGCAAGAACCAATAAATACTAAAATTCACGTCTTGTTATGAGCATTACTGAATGGAATACGTTGCCCGAACAAATATTATCTTCAACAAGCTTACCATATTTTCAAACAGCGTTGTTATCACATCTACAAACTGAGTACCTTGCGCAAAGAGATGCCGCTTGATTTTGTCAATTTTAAGCCCAGTGTTACATGTCCCTTCATTGCTGTCTATGTTATGAGTTTGTAAATATGCTCAAGTGTGTTAAAATGTTAAATTCTCAAGTGCTTCCTTGCTCGTTTAAAGCACATTTTGTGTCCATTGAGAGCCTGATGTCAACTTCATCATGCAAAAATTCTATTGCTTGCCTTGTATAAGTTAATCTTCTATGTTTTTGTACTGATCCTACGCATATTATTCGTTCAAGTTTTGCTTTTCTGATCCACCCTATGGAACGCACTTCGGGGCTTTTGGGGTATCTGAATAAAAAATAAATAAATAAATAAATAAATACATAAATAAAAATAAATAAATAAATAAATAAATGAATAAATAAATAAAATAATTGAAAAAATAAATAAAACTCTTTCGTGAAACGAAAACTACCTATAAACTACCTATATGGGCTTACACTCGATAAGCATTTCAGCCCAATGTTCATGCTTACAGACGGAACCAAGCTTACGGCGAAGTTCTCTGAAGCTTTTCAGAAGTTCAGGGAAATGCTCATCGAAGTCTGGAGCTCCCTTGAAGCAATTTTTCTCCAGTCCCTCCTCAAGAATATTGTTCAGAAGATGGCACGGTTCTTTGAAATGAAGAGCACGAAATTTCCTGTGTGACCGCTGCATGTCCCTGTGGAGTTTTGCATGTAGGAAGCAGAATCTGAGCAAAGGATACAAGCGTGACTGCGGGATTTGGAAAGTTTTTGAAGAACCTCTTGTATCAGCATTCCGATGGACACGGAATTGCAGGTTGTAGAATTTGCAAACCTGCCATCAGGGTCCAGCGGCCAGGTGGCTCGTCATCGTAGAATGTGACAAAAACCGCCACTGCTGGCCTACCCGGAGTTCTGGTGTTTCGTCGAAGGTTAGAGATATCGGGCGTTTCTTGACTGCTTTCTTGATTGTCTCAAAGTGATGCTCTTTGACCTCAGGTAGGTATTTTCGGTACATTTGACTGCTGCACAAAATTCACCGTGCAGCTGGGTACTTGTCCCGGAACAGGCTGCCAAGTGGCCGATCTGTCTGATGGATCGGAATCTCTCCTTGACAAAGCGATTGCCAGAACTTTTGCTTAATGTCATCGGTGTCCTCCCTGCGACCCTTGCTTATTTTCAAGGAATCCTCCATCGAGCTTTGGTGAGACGACTTTCCCCACCATAAAACCATATTTTTGTTCTAATTTAACAAAGCAGCCTTTCCTAGGTATCACAGGGAGATGAGCTTTTAACGACACAAATAATTGGTCCAAAAGAAGTACAGTCACAATTATTTAACTCACCGGTCTCGAGACGAGGTATTTCAGCTGGATATGCTGATTTGAACTCTGGTGCTCACAATGCGGAGCCTATTTTTTATTACCCGTAATAACTTCCACGCGGTAGAAACTTGCAGACGAAGAGGTCATTGATGCAAGTTGCTTCAAAATCTGAATATTCTTTGGCGTAATCAGCAGCGAGGTTTCGCTTTCTGCCCACGACGCAGTTAAGCTGAAATAAACTCACCTTTTCGGTGTGACACCCGATTTTATATGGAATAGTATATTGCGAACGAAAGAAAAGAGGGCAAGGGATGGAGCTCAAGCAAAAACAATAAAAACAAAAAATAAAACTAGAGGTCTTATCAAAATGTGGCCTACAATGCTGGCCTTATCAAAATGTGGTCTACATTCACAATGTCTGCAATGTATGCCCAGATGTCCGTTAATCGTCTTTTGTTCCTATGCTCTACATGTCCGTCACGTAAGCAATGAACTGACTGACCAACGTACTTTTAGGAATCAATAATAGGAAACGAACGTGGAACACAATCGAATAAGATTTTGAATGAAGGCCACATTTTTATAAGACCAGCATTGTAGGCCGACACGAGGATTAGCTAACAAAGAAATATTCGAGGCCTACCAGGTTGTTTCATCGAATGAGAAATGCGTTAGCACAGCTTCCATAACACTGACAAACAAAGAACTAAAATTCTTATCTGATCACTAGTTTGTGCCTTCCTAAGTTCCATTTTAATGAGGGTGTTTGAACTGTCATCCTGCACTTTTCAGCGTTTGGTTTTTAATTGTTTTTGCTTGTACTCCTCTTCGTTCCTGTTTTCTTTCTTTCGCAGTGTAGGGTCCCATATAAAATCGGGCGTTATGTGAAATATAACGGATTGATAGCAGCGCCTTGTCCCGTTCACTTCGTTTGTCCTTGTTCCTTTGCGGATGCCCCAACATTCAATCCTTAGCGAAATGAGCTCAGAGAGGGGCGAATGAAATAGGAACAAAAGATATCAGGGAAGAAGGCCCGAAGTGGAGTGTCACGGAAGGTGAGAAGTGTTTGACCTTGGTTCGACTATGGTTGTGGGGAGAGATCTTGTTTTTCATGATAAGGGCCCAAAGCCACTCCCTTTAAAACTTGGTAACATATGTAGAACGAACATAAGTGGAAACACGAAAATAGAATAGGGGAAGTTGTTCGATGATGCAAGGGAAAGATAAACGATAGTCTGGCTTTAACCAGCAGCGGTCTGTAAATTCAGAGTTTTTCGGATAAATTCGAATTTAAAAATTTTTTACCTGCGAGTGTTTTCCCGATTGTATGGGATTTATCCAAAACGCACAACCGTACCGATGAGACGTCTATTTTCGTATTTCCTATTGATGTCATGAGACGTATAGCTACGGGACACCTGTGCAAGAGCCCCGACCTCTTGAGCTCCGTCATACATTGACAAGTCATCTTTCCTGAGATAGTTTCATGACATATATAAACCCCAACGTGTACGAGACATTTTTTTCTAGCTGCATGAGACTGTAAGCTTCTTAAGACACCTACAAAACTTTTATCAAGATATGTCTACAGCACGTCTCGCGTAGACAGCTAAATGATATCACTTATAGATGTATCAGGCGTTGAGCTATTGAAGAGGTCTACAGGACGTTGATTTTAAGCGAGTTAAAAGATCGAATCACAAAAAGCTGTTGAAAACGTTTTCAAAAACAGAATATCATCTCGCTGTTTTGCAGGCCTTGTCGTGCACACGTCTTTTCTAATTTAGAATCGAAAAAACCTGCTACTTATGTCTTCTGCCTATCCACGCAAGACGTGCCATAGTCACGCCTAAGGCGTTTTGTAGGTGTCTTGAGGAGCTTGCAAATACGATTACAAACAAAAAAATACTGTCTTTGCGTTTAGCACATTGAGCGTACGTTGTTGAGCTATGATAGTCAGCAGGATTTTTCTTGGGGGCAAAAACCTGTTCTGTTGCGAGGGAGGGCAGAGAACGGGTGAAAACAGGCGAGTCTTCTGATGGGGAAAACTGGGGGGAAAGGGCCCCTTTTGCACCCCCTTGCTTATGCCCATAACTCCATCTAAATGGCGTTGCCTGCAATAAAGCTACAAAGCTCGGCTGAGAGAACGTGATCACCAACACTCAGTTCGTATTGGGATTGTCCAAATTATTATGAGATATAATTTCTTAGGGTATGTACTGAATCCGTCCTGTGGAAGTTTAGGGAACGTAATTTAATCCGGACATAAAAATTGTTTTAACCTGACACGTTGTTAGTCTTGCTTCCCACGAGTTTGTTGCCTGAAAATGCAGTGACCCAAAAGGTAAGGGATGCCACCTGCCTTCAGGTACTTAGTGCACACTAAGATTAAGAACTTACACTCCAGGCTGTCAGGTCGGGAATACCCGGCGACTCTATGATGGCGCGCGGGCCCCTATCCTGACTGGCTACAACAGCAATGACGACTCAGGCCGACTCATGAAGACCAGCAATGGGACTTTATTTGCGGGCTCCAAAAAATATTTTCTAACTCAATCCAATATAGCGCGAAAAAGTCAAACATTGCATATAGGACTGATCGTGAAATCGCTGACCGGTGGGAAATAGGTGGCAGGTGAAGAAGAAAAGAAACCGCCAGGGGGATTGCGCCTCACGGTTAAAGAGACAATCTATTGAATTAACTGCGCTTTGTGTTTGTGGTAAACAGTTTGTCAGCTGTGTGATCGACTGGAACACTGGCGACTCAGAGTTAGCTCCCAAACCTCCCATAAGGATTTCTTCGCCCCCCATAAATAGAAACTTTAGATAAACCACTGTGGCTGCTTCTCACTCACAGACATGCATACGTGGTTGTATAAGTAGATAAATGAAGGAGAACTGCGATATCGCGCCTAAATAAAATGAACAACAAAATAAGTTCTTTCCAACTTTTTATTATGCGAACATGGGATGCGTAGGGCCATTTTTAACTTGTCTCTCATGCACACGGAGGCTGTGCACGTGCGCGCTTAACAATGTATTCAAATATCCGCCAGACAAATAAATGGAATATTGTTCCTTCAGAATATATTTTAAAATAAATATTAACCACAGGCATTTATGTGAGAGTTACACTGAAATTTTGTCTTTCAGTGGAATCGGCTTGGGGAAAGCAGTCTCATTTCCATAGCAAACTTGTTGGGGCACTATGGTGCCCTACAAATCCCATGCACATCACTCCTTCCGTAAGGAGCGCTTGCTAAGGCCTGATTTTAGTTTCCTCCGGTTTTCTAAATGCATATAACATTGAATTAAATATACCCGCGAGCACGTTCTTTAGAGTAAGACTTGTTTTTACCGTTACTGAGAATCACGCCATTTCAACCTAACCCGATTCATAAACGTGGCGGTGAAGCACATGGTGGTGTTGGTGTTTTTTACAAACCCTTTCTGTAAAATATTCACGATATCTGGAACGCCCTTTGTCAGAAATACTTTAAGAGAAATGAACATGCGGATGAATTTTTTTGAATGTGGAAAAGTTTGATGACGAAACCAAAAAAAATTCGCGATTTCGCGCTAGGCTTGAACCACAGTGAATCTGGAGGATTTCCTTCCATGTAAGCCCTCAAGGACCGACGACCACGTATTGCATTAGGTATTTTATTTGTTGAATCACATATTCAATGTGTTAGTAGTGGTGGTCGTCATATGCATCAATATCGTCGTCTTACTCATGCATGACTGGCGAGGATCGCAGACTTTACCATTTAACGGTCAGCAGGGGCTAGAACGGATGGCAACCGGCTTCGCGAAATGAAAGTTTCTAGAGCGAGCCGTTTGCCCTCCCCCTTGAGGTGTGCATGTAAGTAAACTGTCTTCTTGATAGTTTTCCCGAACGCTACTTGAAGGCCTGCACACCCGTCACTCGTCGTAAGGCTCGGCGATTAGGTGCACGCAGAGCGGTGGGTGTAAATATGATCCACTCTTTTGATGACGCCACACACCGTAAACATTACGACCAGCCTTAGCCAAGCATAATTTTCTATCCTACGGACGTGCCCTGAATTGCAGCCGCACGTTTCTTCGTGTGACATTAGGTACTCCGCATAACGCAGTGCAAAAGGGCACGAATATAGAAATTGACTGCCCCAGGGTACACCAGAACCATCGAACTCGAACAAAAACATCAAGGTTTTTGACAAAAACAGAGCCAATTGTCCAAAAGTAAGCGCTCAGCGATGTAGATGAGGGTTGAGCCGCGATCAAACACGTCGTGAGGTGAGCTTACCTTTCCTAAAGGAGCAATATCCTTTCGCCAAACGATGGTACAACACAGGCTGATAAGCTACGATAGAGGAAAATGTCGCTTTCACAGGCTAGAGACCACTGACATTATGCCCGACATATGTGTACACCCACTATTCTGCTAACAAACGGACCACACACCGGCATACATCTTTCGTTGATTGCCGGCGTGGCATTCACTCTAATGCTTATCTGTTAGGGCGCAATGTAGTATCAACCGTATTTTCCGCTTGTAGCTTGTTACTGCACATTTAGGCAACTGCGCCAAAAACGAATAACGCACTAGCGTCACAGTCGGCTGCTTGACACAACAGAGAAAGTGCGAAGCTGCGGCGTATTTGCGAAGCATAGGCGCGGGGAAGGGATATATACAGGGTGGTACTCTTTAGGCCCGCGCATACACATGAGAGTAGGGTTGTCTAATGAAGCTGGAGAAAATTACTGTCAATTTCGCAATAAGTTGAAAAATTTTAGCAATTTCAATATAACGGTAATAAGGGTGCAAATCAGTGAACATATGTTTTTAAATTTTCAAACTGGGAGGCAGTGAATATCTGGGAGCCGCTTTGCCCCCGATTGGAAGGAAATTAGCTTGAATGCGCACCGTGTTACAAAACCATTTCCTGTTATGTGGTGTAACGTTTACTGAAGCCGTACTTTCGTGTCGTCGTCGGTTGTTGGCAGAGTCAGCAACTACAGTAGGTTCTCTGTCAGCAGCGGTATCTCTCTTAGGTGAAAGAAAACGAAGAAGTTCGTTGGGCTGTCAGCGGTGGCCTCTCATTCAGTGCAGTGCTTTTAGGGTGAACGGCGTATTGATGAAATGGCGGCTTCAGAAGTTCGTCAACGTGGCAGAAATATTGTTGTGTACAAGAAGGGGCGCAAAAATGTTCTTTTTCTCCAGCTCGGTAACACGTGACTTAGAGAAGATGGCTCCTTCGCATTCTTCTGTGACACAGTTAAGCTGAGTGTAGGCTTAAAAAACTTTCTCTGTCAGGCTAAGTACTTTCGTTGAGGTGCCCCGCAAAGGCGTTGTTTTCTGGCACTCACTAAATTGTTATTTAGTTACGTGCACTAAAATAGTAAATCAATCAGCAATTTGTCGTGTATACATTTCTTATTTGTGGAAAAGAAACTGTGTCCCCTCCAATAGTATTAGCGATGTGTGGACCTTTCGGCCTAATAATTATCGCCAAAAGACCCCACAAGTGCTTTATTTATTGTTAGCATGGGAAGCGGAGATGGGTGCATAGATGCTTTTGCCCCTCAGCTGCGTTCTGACTTTAAAAAAAGGTAACATAGTCCCGACAGTTGATACTTGTGTAGAGCTCCAGAAAAATCCGACCATAATTGGTCGGATTTTTGGTAGGACTATAGTTGGTCGGATCCAAAACCGTTGCGATATGAGCATTCGGGGCTTCACCTGTGTCTAGAGTCATTGTGGCGGTGATACCAAAATAGGAGAAGATACACTTACAAACAGTAATTTCGGGGTTTGGATACCCTAGCGAGGGCTTCAATCCCTATTTAAATTGCCCAAAAAACGTGTTAGGATTTCTAGGGTTTTTTTGTTGGTAGTTCCTAATTGTAGTAAATACCGTTAAAAATTCCTGCCCACTGAAACTGTGGAAGCGAGGGTTGAGTAGATTTTAAAATTTTAGAGCACCGTTGAATCAGTGTAAAGCTTGATTGTTAAATCCTTCGCGGTGAGCCTTGCTGATTGGATACGGTTCGTTTAATGAAAAACACGTATACCAACTCTGACTGAGTTGAGAGATCATAAGCACTTCGGGAACTCGTGTCGTGCACATCTGCCACGCTTCCAGCCTCACTTCGCAACCCACTTGCACCTGCAAGCACAATTGTGCGAACCTACACCTTCTGCGTGGAGGTTCGATGGAACATGTTGCGAGAGATTTAGTTTAGTTTATGTATACACAGGATGATAGAGTAAAAAATTCTGTCTACGGAAATTTCCCACATCAGGTTCATGTGTACGGTGCATTAGCTGACTTTAGTAAGTTCATATTGCTGTGGTTCGGTCAATTTCTCTAGTTTCAGAAATGAAGTGGCATTGCAACACATGTAGCGCACTCTCTTGATTGCCGAGATAGTTTCTGTACAAAGGTTCACAGATTGCTTTTGCAAGCTTTATGCTTAAAAGCCCTAATTGATCCGCATTAGTATTTCTTTCCTACTGTGCAGGAAAAGAGCTTGTCCACTGTACTAGAGGTTACTATTTTATCTGCAGGCATTGCCAGAGTGTGTATAGTAAGGCATACGTTGAAGGTTGGGAGCAAAATTGCCCCTTCAAGCTTTAGTATGCCACCTAAAAGAAAGGTAATCTTGTATTTCTTCGGCAACTCTGCATGCTTCCAGAAAATGCGCTTCATAAAACAATATAAGCTTTATCAGTATTCAGCCAAATTTGTTTGACCTATATGAAAAGTACACACTACGCCATTAAACGAAGGATCAACCGGAGGACCACGGGATGAGTACAAAACCTGTTCTTTGATGAAGCAAGAGCACACGTGTACTTCCATTCCTTACTCTCAACAGCCAGAACATTTTGTTGTTCTCATATCACCATCCTCAAAAAATTATGCAGTAAGTGTAGTTTTCAAATGATCAAGAAACATCTAGCCAACTATTAAGTAATATATTGAACCAAACAGCAACTTGTGTAACCTAACGGTGCAAGACTTGTAGTGTGCATTATAGCAGTACGTCTGCAATGTTTCAGTTTTCTCCACCAGTGATTGTTTACATTGTATTTTTTCTAGCAGATAAATTTAATATATCTTTGACTGTCATTATATAAAATCGCTGAACTGTTGCGATATTGGTGCACAATAAAATTTTCTAACTGGTTTCAATTATCCAGTAGCTTTCCACTACGGCATGCCTGATAGCCGAGATATGCCATTGGCAAGTAAAACCTTCCAGATTTTTCACCATGTATAGTCATTAGCAGCATTTGCCCTGCACTTTCAGTTTTGTCATATAGTGCGAATGACAGTAAGTATATTGTACATAATTAAAAAAATATTAAAATATTAAATTTAAAATAATAAAATAAATATTCATAAAATTATTAAAATAAAAAGTGCAGAAATTAATAAAAACCTATACAATTTAGGGTAACATTTACCATGAAGTAACTCAATAAGTTTCTCGAATCGGTTGGATGCTAATATGTACGATTGCCATAATAAATCAAGAAACGCTGCAAGAAAACATACGAGATATAGGAAAATGTAGTTTAGAACATTTTAAAGATATTTGTAAGAGCCACAATTGTCCAGATTCGTGGTGATCCTCACTGGGTTATTATGCCCTTTCCTTTGAACTGCTTGTCAGCATGAGAGAAGCAGCGCCGTCTCCATTTGTACGAACAGGCGTGCGACAACACTGCGGAAAACGCTGTTGTTTCGTGCTACCCCAGTGTCAGCCCTGTGGGCTCATTTTCTTGTTTCTTGTATTGCTTCAAACGACCACGGCAGGAGTAAGAGAATTTCCGCATTTAAGCCCGCGGTGACATTCTATGTGGTAGTGGTGTATGAGACGAGGCACTAGGGCTAAAATGAAACCCATGCGTGCTGCATGCCTATGGTGTGTGAGCCAATTTGATGTCCTTGGATGGTAGGCCTTGAAGAAACCACCTTCCTCAGCCTGAGCTCCAGATGAAGCTTAGTGATTGTGAAAAACCAAAGCGACAGATGAAACTTCTCACAAGGCATGAATATGGTCAAAACTAGGGGTAGCGGCGATGAACCACTGAATAGGGCACACGAGGAGAACATTAAGAGCAAAAGAGCTGTAGAAGGTACATAGTTACTTGCCCACACTGTAAGAGCAGTAAACCTTTACCTTAAGTTCACCTGAAAAATTTCAAACGGCCTTGATTGAGACTTGACAGCCTATCGGGCTCACCTCATGCACTATATGCCCACCTTGTCAAGGAAGCCGTGGCCTAGGCCAGGTGTAGCGTTGACACAATAAGTACGCTAAAGTTGAATTTTTGTTTCATTTTCAAAGTATAGCTTTGACGCAACGGGGGAGTGACTGGTTTTTTTACACAAATATTTTCCATCAGGACCGATTTTATTGGTGGCAATGAAGGCAACGGAATTTGCTTCGCTTCAAGATATCCTCGCAGCCATCTTAGGTTGGTTTAAGAATTCATCATACAGACTTCAATATGATTCAGAGATACACGATTTTAAAAGTTTATTTTCCCATCCTGCGTATGCGTCATTGTTCAGTGTATCTCAGATTAGAGAAAGTCCTCTCGATATCACGTTTTCATTATCAAGGCACAAAATCATCAGTGCAGCATGTGGCCGCTGGTGATAGCGAGCAGTACAGTCATGCAAATACTCAATGACTTTGTAAGATTTGTTTCTTGTGCTTCCTTCCAGCAAGTACTGCTTCAGAACCGCGGATTTGCACTCGATATTGGAGAGATTTGTGATTTTAAAAGGTTTATACGGGAGGGAAGCTATTGGGGTGTAAAAAGGGTTGAAATTAGGTTTTACCCGAGAAAAAAAACAACCAGAGGTACAATAGGAATTTGGTTGAAACTGCATACTATTTTGGCATTGCAGGATGCACAATTTTTCCAAATGACTAGTCCACAACACAAAAAGGTCTTATATTGGGTGTTAGTCTAGAAGTGAAAGCAGCAGATATTGTACACCCCTCGCGTTTCCTTTGCTCCGCCTATAAGTTTGCTTAGTTATTGTGGACATTGCTCAAAATAATTTTACATTGCTTTATGATGCATAAAATAGTTATGAACACACAGTTTATTATTTCCTGCAACCAATTGGCATAATTAGCGGGACATCGTTATAATGGGCATTTGTTTGGCATCTTGTATAAGCGGGACTGTGATACCACCTAAATTGTACACCAACGTCGCGTCTTCCCCCTCATCAATCACTGTTGCCTTCCCGTATCTTTTACATTCCAGGTATCTAAAGCAAAGAATGATACACAAAAAGTTTCTGAGCAGGAGTTCTCTGGCAACCCTTTTAATAGCATCCAACGTAAGTATTTAACTTGGCAATGCCTAAGCGGCCGAAAAAAGTCGCCTTACGACAAACTTGTGTTACTCTGGTATTTCATTTTGGCGTGTACAATCTGACTGTACTGCGAACACTTAGATAAGTGTGTTTGTCTCATTGCAGGAAAGTTAACATGCCACCATCAGATCAGCATGCCTAGATTACTAGCCCTTCAAACATCATCAAGACACAACCCACTAAAATAGGTTTTCTTTGTAATGCACAATTTTGATACGTTTTTTTATCTTGTCAAAGTTACCTTTGTGATAATGTTTTTCTGTAGTTCCAGTTCAGTTTTTCTGCGAGAAGATTCAGACATAAAGAATCTAGTCACTTTTTATAAATAACTTTTTTTCACTGGCAACCAATTAGGACTAGGAAGTGTGCTGTAACAGTCCTCTTGGTGATATCTTGATCAGATTATAGGAAGACGACTACAATAAGGCTGGCCTCAACTGCTATGAGAAGTTTTCCTTTGCCTTCGCAGCTACTAGACAAAATCTTCACGACATTTTTTTCTCTATGTGGCATGCTTAGCAGTTGTCTCGTAGAGAACTGTGCACGATTTTGCAGAACGCCATCAAAATGGAGAATAAATGTTTTAAACACAGCTGTTGGGCAATTTTGTGCACTATGTGGAAAAACTGAGTGTGACATGGGCAATGACACAAAGGTAGAGCGCCTGTTCCGCTGTTTTACATTTGTGTCATTGTCCAAATCGACGTCTATTTTTCAATTATAAATGTTTTGTTGCTCTATATCTAGATAGGTTTGCGGCGTCAAGTATTCATCCTGTAAATGTCTTGTTCGGTTTTTTAGCAGTCTCTGAGATGTGGTCAAGACTCTCTCAAAAGACGTCTTATATCTTAGACAAAGCGTTCCGTTAGCTGAGCTAGGCTAGAAATGTTAAGACACTTGCCTGTTTGGATACAGGTGCTTTTGTTTAAAAATTTTTTATTTTGATTAAGTCTTCACCTACCTGAACAAATAAAATGAAAGATTGGTTCACTGATTAATTGCCCTCATGGTCTACGATTTGTATTTGGGTCATTTTTAGGGTAAAATTGTGCTGTGTTGGAGTCCATGTTGCATCAGTTAGCACATTGAGTATTTTTTAACACGTCTTAAAACATTGCAAAATTGAAGTGAGTGAACGGTGCGGGGAAGAATTATTCGCAGAGCAATATTTGTCCTGAAGGTGTAGCTGCGCAGCTAAGGCATTCTGCTTCTGCGTGCATGTTCTATGTCAGCCGTGTAGGTTGTTTTTATGATGAAGGCAAAGAATTGGAATTGTTATAAGTTGAGGTTTTACAGCTTTGAATATTCATAGGCGGTATAAATTACCCGTAGTCTTTTACACTGGTACAACGTATAACTTTCGGGATTAAAAACCCTTCAAATTTTATTTTTGATGGTGGTTTAAAATTACTGCAAAGTACCAATATTAAGATATAATAAATCGACCGATGATTTTAAGAAATTTATAGCTCTACAGCAGAGTGGGCATGATGGTCGAAGTGTAGTTCTTGCTCATAAAGAACCTAGATGTGGTTTTCTGAATTCGTACAGTCCTTGCCATTTAGGAAATCCCTCAAACATCAGACATAACAATACCACTAGTGATGTTTCACAGCTGCCCTAAATCATATAAACTTCATGAAAAGGTGCGTGTGTTAATGTTTTGTGATGTTTTAGAGTATGTAGATTTATCTCATTTTTAAACGATTAATTTGCATGCTGGCCAAAATTTTGTTTAAAATAATTAGGGCATTACACCTAAAGTGACATCAGTAGTAGTGAAATTTTTCTAGGCAACTTTTGATTACAGTATGCGTTTCGCAAGATACGAGCAGCAGAATTGGCCACAAACTTAACACCAACGAGTAAATGCATGCTGGTAAGACCCACCAGCTTCGCGATGTGATGGTAATTGGGTTAGTATGCTGCATCAGTGTTCTTGCAGCGGCTGGGTTTTAAAATATCTGTGGCGCCGTTCCTTTTTCATGATTCCCTTGTGCTCGTTCGCTCCGTGAAACGCATGTTCGTTTGTGGGCGATTTTGTATATTTTGCAAGTATACGCTCTTTGATGGGCTACACAAACATTTCGCCGATTCATCGGCGCAATCTCGAAATGCTGCAGCACGCTTGGGCTGTTCGCGTGCCTTTAGCGTGCTAGACGCCCCCGATGTGCACCACATCAGTTTTATGAGCATTTTAAAGTCTTCCGAAGTAAGCATTTTGAATTGCTTTGGGCAATCAGGACAGTCATGTAAGCTGTGTATAAGATGTTTATTGCGCCTGAAGGTCTCTGCAATAGTGAGTCTGCAACGTCGCTACGGGGCTGGTGCAACCCCTCCTTTTTCAGCAACAAGAGAAAAAATCATCTTTAAGAAGAACACTTACATGTGATATGGCACATTGGAAGCCTGCAATCCCTGCTAGCTATTTGTAACCGTCGTAAGCTATTATGAGTGCAATATATCGCACTCGATCACTATTTAGTTAGGAAGTTGAAGGCGGTTTAGTCTATACTAAGTGCATTCCTGTGAATGTATCGACCGACCGTACAGCACACGATGTTTATTTGCTAGAATGTTCTTTAAAGCTGTGGCTCCTTGCCGCTATGTTGCGGTGACTGTCTCACCAGCACTCGCATTGAGGACCTGAACCTGACGAATGTAGCCTATTTAACGACAATTTTAAATTCAACAGTCATTATTGGGCTACTTCAATGAAAAATGACTGAATGTTTCTGGCTGTCTGTCGAATCAACCTTCTGACTAAAAGATGATCCTTATAAACAGGGTTCTGTTTATAGTGAAAACGCGGTACCAAAGTTCATAAGGTGCTCTTGAAAGCTAATCTGCTAATAAAAGACGACCAGCTTAAACATCATTCATCGAAATACAGAGGCATGTGACAGTTCACGCGATATTTTAGTACCAAACTGATATTACACGCATTATTTGGTTCGGTAAATAGGTTTTACTGTTCTGTTTGTTGGTCAGCGAACACTTCTCGCGTGTCTGTCTGATTCACTGCATACGAAATCGAAACAGAAGGTCGCCTGCCGAATATTATACCTCAACCATACCTTGCTGTTTACTATCACACCTCACGTTCTACCCCTAGCTGTCTCACTCGCCTTCAAAAGAAGTTCATGAAGTTTTTTTGAATGCAATAAAATTCTTTTGCCTTCGGCTTTCTCGTGAGCCATATCTGGTTAAAACAAGTGTACGTTTTGTCTTGTTTCCTTTGTGGTTGTGCCTCAAGCAGAAGCAGCAAAACCTATAACCTTTCAAAAAAGTCGCAAACGGGGCAGTTTGTACAGATTCATATTGGTGAAACAGCGCGCAAAAAACAAGGACAGCAGGAAGAAGACAACAACACGAGTGCTGAATAACAACTGAAATGTTTATTACACCAAGAAAAAGTATGTAAGAGCGTGTGCGATAATAGCAGTCTTGACGTATGTCCAACGTGTGCACAGAACAGCCACTCATTCAACAACGGTCTAAATCAGCTACTTCCCAATCCAGTAGCGATATAGAGGGGCAACAAAAACTGTCATCCGAATTCTTTTTCATATAATGGGCTTCAGCTATCTCCCTCGTCCTCGTATTTTTGTGAGTCATTAAAACACTAGTAGCATTAAACAAGGCATAGCATCCGCAACTCCTACAATGCGATGACAAATGTGACGTGGCCGTGCCCTTGAGGGAGTTTTGATGTTCGCGCAAGCGCTCATTGAGGCATCGCTATGTTTGACCTATGTACTTTCTTTTGCACTTCAAAGGAATGCAATACATGACATTACATCGCCACTCACCGGGCAAATGGGCGATGCCTCAATGAGCGCTTGCGCGAACATCGAAACTCCATCAAGGGCACGCCCACCTAACATTTATCATCCCATTGTAAGAATTGCAGATGCTATCCCTTGTTTAATGCTACTACTATTTTAATAACTCTGAAAGATAGGAAAACAAGAGATACCTGAAGCCTATTATATCAGAAAAAAATCAGATAATTCTATTAGTTGCCCATCCATATTGCTACCGGATTGCGAAGTAACCTATCTAGGTCCTTGTTGAATGAGTGGCTGTTCTGTGCACACGTGAGACATACGTCAAGACTGCTATTATCGCACACGCTCTTACATAATTTTTCATGGTGTAATTAACATTTCAGTTATTCAGCGCTCGTGTTGTTGTCTTCTTCCATCTGTCCTTGTTTTTGCGGGCTGTTTCACCACTATGACCTCTGATCTTTTTATGGTCTCTTTTATACAGCATATGTTTGAGCCATTAGGGGCCATTTTATACTGGTAATTTCTAATGTTTAAAAGTGTTCGATTGCTACATATTGGTCCTATTTGGTAACAATGTTTTTTCCAAATATCATAGATAGAAATTACTAACTTGGGAATTTTTTTAAATTGCGACGTCACCATAAGCGTTTTGTGGTAGTGTTAATCCCGCAGCATGAGTAGAACCAGAGAACGCAGACATTTCTTTTAATAACTTTCATAGTTAATATTTTTTTATTATTGTTCTTTTGGTTGTGCTACATTTTCATGCACCCATTATAATACCACATGGCAAATGTCATATTTGAGAACATACCTTCATTTTGCCAACCATAGTTTTGTAATGTTCACATGTTTGCGATGGTGCGCAGCTTAGTTCGTCGCAGCCAGTTGTGCTGTGGTGTCGTTAAGGGCCCCTTCGATGTTGCAATGAGCATTGTTCGTGGTCGGACTTGCACTAATTATACGTAACTGTATATCACCAAGCATACGTATTAAAAAGAGGGCACAAAAGGCACTAAAGTAGGTGTAAAAATAAATAAGGCATACCTTAGCATAGCGCTACATGAAACAGAAGATGAGAAAATGTAAGGAACTAATATCTTATACAGTATTTTGCTATAACATAGGCAATTTAAAGAGCATACTTTACTCTAGGCACAATGAGGAAAGATTGTAAGTTTGTATTTTCTTGTCGGCAACTTGACCAGTTTCGCTAACGTTTGTGTAATTGGATGATTGTAAACCATAGTGAGCAAATTCATATACGTTCACCTGTGTAATTATATGGTGTAAAGAGCTTACTATAAAATTTTTTGATCATCTTCGTGGTAGCGCACATACACACATGCACTAAGAAAGGAGATTACAAACGAGGACGCTGACACGCAACTAATTTTTTTTTATTCAGGCATATATCGAGTGAGTGTATCCAGGCATATATGGTAAACAAAACGGAGTGTGGTGCCTTAGTGTGGCTTCGATTTATTTCTTTAAAGGTTAAGTGGATTTTTAAAGAGCTCAAGTGTTACGATAAAACGCACAATTATCCACACAGCTTGTTCGCGTCGGTCACATTTTGGAGTTAGCACTATTTATTGTGACGTTTAAAAATCCGTGGTCACATGGGTTCTAGGCTGCAGTATTTAATGTCTCTCCGTTCTAATAAAAACTTCTTGCCAGTCAGCGTTGTGGTATGTTACCTCCTTTTTTAGTGTCTGTGTGCGAGTGTGCCACCATCAAGATTTTCCAAAAGCAATACCCATTAACCCAGTTGTCACTACCTCTACCAAAAGAAAGTAGTGTGAATCAAGCGGTTAAATATAGGCATTCGTATCATTCGTTGCTCTAACCATTGTACTTCCGTCACACTCCGAGTATTGAATACCACAAAAATTCATTGCAAAGCAAACAATCAAATATTTAGAGAAATACTGTTACTGTAAAAGTGGACTTATTTTTTGGACAGTATAGAGAAGCTTCATAGGAACATACGGAGCCCCACAAGCACATCCTTGACTATGCTTCCTCTTGTTCCTCTAGCCCAGAAATTACGCATCCGTAATGTACATGCCTAAGCATGTGACGCATTACAATTCGCTTCTTCCCAGACAAAGCCCAGAGGTGGGTCACTGTTTGCAGCATGGAACAACTGGCTTTCGGCAGGTGACGTGAGCCAGTTGCGTCTCCTTGCTGCGGCATCCATTCGTAGTGAGCCGTGGTAGAACGTACGTGAAGTCGCTGAAGCGATCAACAATAATTAATAGGATCTTGTAGCGAAACAAAAACTTTGTTAACAGGCCGCGCTTTTGCAGTGGGGTCCATAGCAAGATTAAGTCACCTTTCGCGTAAGAGATGAATTGGTGTTGACTGTCGTACCGCTGGTTGGAGCGCGTCTGCGATGCCCCAGTTCGGAGTCGTTGAAGAGGCGAACCTATTCGGCAAGGCACAGCGTCTTCGCAAGCGATGGCTTGCAATGAAGCAAGAACTACTAGACGGAGTCCAGAACATAACCAGAAATTTGAGCATACAGCAATAGGAACGGACTATTGCGGGCGGTTTCATGCGTCGCTTGGTTGTATGCATACGCCATAAAACGGCAACTGGTTGTCCGAGTTCTTTTGGCTCGAGTCGACGTACATGGCGAAGAAATTAGTACGAGTTTTGTTATTTCTTTCGGTCAAGTCGTTTATCTGAGGATGGTGAGAGGCTTGGTGTCGGAGCGGGTAGAATAAAGGCAGTGATGACCTTCAATGACTTCTGCGACGAACTAGTTACCGCGTTTAATAATTACCCCCCGTGTAACACCGTGCGGAGAATCAGAAAGTACAGCATGATACGGCCACTTCAGCAGCTGTGGCAGTCGGAGCAGCCGCGGTTTCAGCGTATCGAGAAAAATGGTCGACACAAAGGATGACCCATCGATTACGGGGGAAAAGCGCGGAAACGGACCTTGAAGGTCGATGCCAACTTGTTCAAGCAGAGAACTTGAAAGTGTAGCTGGGTGAACGAGCCCGGATGAAACATAAGTAGGGTGCTTATATTTCTGGCACGCTTGACAACTACCTACGTACTGTGCTATATTTCGATGCATATTCGGCCAGAATAAGTGCTACTTTGCGCGATTCAAGGTGCACCGGAACCAAAATACCCGGAAGCAGCATCGTAGTACATTTTTCGCCGAACGTCCGAACTCGAGCATGGTGGCACAAGAAGAAAACCAGAGTCTCACAGCAGGCAGTTCGTATTTCAAAGCAATAGTTCTCGCAGCACAAAGCGCCGCGCCGAATTTGAGTAACAAGCAGCTGCAAAGAGCACTCGTAGCCTGAGGTAGTTTTGCTGCTCCACGCAGAAAGTGTCAACATCAGAAAATATGGAGCTAACCCCTGCCAGGCAATCGACAAAGTGGTCACCGTCGGCTTCGGCTTGAGGGGCACAAAGCAAGCAAAGCAGTCGGTGTCCGCGTGGTTGCGGGCACTCTTGAAGCGCACAACAAAGTCATATTCTAGTAGATGTAAGGCTCAACGGGCTGTATGACCAACGGGATCGCGAAGCACAGTGAGCAAACACCAAGCTTGGTGGTGGGAGACTACAGTAAACGGGCATCAATTTATGTATGAGCGAAAGTTCTAGATTAACGAATACCTGTCCAGCACTTTTGCTCATTTATACTACTAAGACCCTCGGCTTTGTTACTAAACTTGCTAAACCCGATTGGCATTTGAACAAACACCGCGCCAACGCCGACACCTCTGGCGTCATCGTTCATCTTAGAGGGCGCAGAAGTGTCGAAGTGATGCAGAATAAGGCGTGATGAAGTAATACAAATTTTGAACTGAGAAAACGATGGCTCATAACTGGTGTCGAATGAAATAAGCTGTTGTCGTCCAAAAGGTGCGTCAGTGGCTATGCCAACTCCGTAAGCAGTGGAACGAAGCGACTAAATTATCAGCACAAGCCAAAGAAGCTGTGGAGCTCGCGCACTGATTGTGGTTGTTTGAAGTTGCCAACAGCTTCGATCTTCTGGGGATCAGGTCGGACGCCATCTTTGTCAACAATGTGGCCAACAACCAGGTCTTGACGCTCGCCGAAACGTGACTTCAAATTCAGCGCGTTGCCGGCAGTCTGAAGGCTGTTTAGGACAGTATCCACGCGGCAGATGTGTTAATCGAACGCTCACATGAAAAGTACTACATCATCAATGTAACAGAAATACATTTTCCATTCCAATCGTCCCAGAATTCGGTCAATGAATCTTTCCAAGGTTGCTGAAGCGTTGAATAAACCAAACGGCATAACGTTAAAATCAAAATGACCGTATGGAGTGACGATGTCTGTTGTTTTCTTGTGTGTAGGCTCTACCGGGAACGGCCGAAACCCGGTCCACAGAGGAGAAGGACGGTGCGTGAACACAGTCAATGACTTCGTTTATTTCAGGATGCGGGTGTACGTCTTTCTTCTAAATCAAATTTAGGCGCCGATAGTTCAAAAAAAATTCTATGTACAGTCTTTTCTTGACAAGAATGACCCGCGAAGACCATGGACTAGGTCACCCTTATATAACACCGTTTTGCAGCATTCCTTTGACCTTATGCGCGACAACCTTACGTTCCCATGAACCGACTCGGTACGGGTTTTTTCGCATAGGACGCACCAAGCCCGTTTCAATTGTGTGATTCCCACGTTAATACGCAATTCGGATATTGGTGGCATCTCGGGTGAAATCAAATAAAGAAGCATACGTGAAAGAAGACCACCAGCTTATCATGCTCAGCTGAGGAGAGTGATTTGTCAGTCACGCCCAGAAATTTGGAATCAGGTGCGCTCTTAGTGGCACCCTGATGCTCACTTTTATACATAACAGCGAGAGACGTGGTCGCGGGAGCCTCAAAACGGCAAAATTTCAAGCCACTGGGTACAACTACAATATGAGCGTAGCAGTTCAACGCCCACAATGGACTGTGACCATTGTTGATGCGAATAAGACACCATGGCAACGAAATGTCTTACTTCGTTTTTTGTTTTGTGTTTTTTTTTTCATAGAAACAGGCAGACGTTTATCGACTAGATACTGCCAGCCACCCCACTCCCACTGCACACTCAGGTTAGTTTCCCGGGTGTCGGGACATCGGGGGGTGGTGAGACGATGGCGACCGCCTCAGGCACATAGTGGGCGGTGTTAGGATGTCATCACATAAAGGACAACCACTTCTCTGCGCACTTTCTTTGAAGGAGGTCGGAAGTACTCTCGTAGGCCAAGATGAGTCACGCTTGTAGAAGTACGTTGCGGATACCGGTCCGGGGCTCTGTATGCTGGCGGCAGGCGTCAACAAAGGCATGATCGCTGGATGTGCTCCATCACGCATCATCGGTAGCAAACAGGCAGCAAACGCCGGTATCTGACCATTCAACAGACGAATTTCGTACATCTGGTTGGTAGTCATGCTGAAAACCCCGTAGTTTCCTCTTTTTGGGTGGTACATTTAGGATTTGGCTCATATATAGGGCATGGTAGTAACGAGGTATGCCACTGGGCATCTCAAAACCTGCGCTCCTGTTATAGGGGACATTAAGATTTCCTGGAGATCGGTGGAGCACAATGCTTGAAGCGTTGATGGCCGAATGTATGCATTCATCGTGGATGCAAGGACATCAGCATCAGCCCTTTTCGTCACATAGTCTTCAGAGAAACTTCATGCCTTGTGTTTCACGTCTTCATGTAGCCGCAACTCTTCACCGGCCATTTGCCGTATGGGAGCTGAGAGATCTAGAGTAGTCGTGCTGTCAAGGCTTGCGATAGTAGATACGCTTGATAAGCGGGCAAACAGGACCTATGCCGAATTTTTGACCGCTTCGGACGTGCGGTAATGCCGCATTACATCGTACACGGTGTCCAAATGTTCCGTGCTAATCAGTAATATGCACACATCTTCAGCAATCCAACACAGTACATGGCCCACCTGGACATCTTCATGCATTTCGGCGTTAACCACTCTACACAGCTTCAGCATTTCTTCAGTGTAGGTGGTCCAGCTTGCCCTGGGACTTGAGCTGGCTGCAGTAGAGTCTGCTCCGCCCCGCTCATCTTGTCTAAAATATGTTCAAAGCTTTCCATGATTAACACTAGTACCAGTATCACGTCGTAAACTTCGCTTGATGGTTGTCAAACAACACAAGGGCAGTCTTCTTTTATGACCACATTTTCAAGCTTTGCTGCTGCATTCCAACTGTTGTACGTGCTCCCAAGTTTGTATTGGTTGAGCGATTCATTGATATCTTCCGCGTTTACTTCAGACTTCCGCGGTTCTCGTTGCTGAGGCCCTCCGCTGGGCAGCATCGCCGAAGGGAGGGGCAGGTTGGGCGTCATGACTTTTTGGCCGGACGAGAGGCCAGCTATGCGACTGCTTCGAAGAAGATCCAGTGAAGCCGTAGTCCAATGGGAATACCCGGCACCTCGCAAAGACTGTTACGGTAAAGAGGGGTTTACATCCTGGATGGGACGGAAAAGAATCACAGAAAGTAGACGGAGCTTCACAAGCACACGGCTGAGGATCTTTTCTCTTCTTCCTCTAGTAGAGGGATTGCCCATGCTTCATGTGCATGTCGTAGCATTTGAAGCACTACAATATTGTATGTGCAGTGTTAGCATTGTAGTCGGTTTTTAAATACACTAAAAATAAATTGGCCCCAATCCACTATGTGAATGTGTTGGAAAGCAAAGCTGTAAACGGCACCCACAAATATTACCCAGAACGAGAGATAAATACTTTATGGCCAGCAGGGAGTGGCAGGTCGGGATGCGCAGAGCCTCCACATCCCACCCACGTTCACGACGTCTTCGAGACTAGGCCCCGCCGGCGTCGGCGTGAGCGGTGCGCGAAAGGTACTCTGGAGTTCGTCCCTTTCCTCCCCGTCTGCGACTCGCTCCGCTTCTGCCTGGCGAGAGCAGCCTCAAGCTGCTGGACGGCTAGAGTTTGTGTGTCCAGGTCCGTCGAATATACGACACTATTTATGGTGTCCGGAAGCCGGCCGTAGAGGTCGGCAGCTTCCACGGCGTACACTGCACAGTCCCGCAGGATGTGGGCCAGAGTTGCGCGATGTTGCCCGCACACCCTAAACACGTCACTGGCGTACACGTCCGGGCACACGTGACACGCGAGCGCCGGCGTGATCACTTACTGTGTTTGTAGTTGGTGTAGTAGCACTGCCTGCTCTCGTGTTAGTTCCGGGTGGGGCGCCGGAGCGGTGCGCCGGCCGAGCCGGTAAAACTCCAGCACCTCCGCGTACGTGAGGAGGGGCTCCGGGTCTCACTCCACGTTGTTGTTCTCGTCTTCGTCTTCGTTGTCTTCGCGTTGGCCTCCCTCTGTCGTGGAGCATGGCGGGGGGAAGACAGCGCCCTCTCGTTGCGGTTGGGGAGACCGTCCCCATGTTGCCTCTGATGTTGGTGTGCGCCGGGAACCACCGAAGGTGGGTGGCCGGCACCGCTCCACTGATCTCCGCACTGCTCTTCACCGCGCGCACTGCACTTTCAAATACGTTGTTCTTGCCGTAGTTCACGATGGCCCACCGCGAGTCAGTGAGCACTGTGGTGCACTGCGGATCCGTCAGCGCCAGCGTGATCGCCGTCTCCTCCACCTGGCTGTCGGACGGCACGCGGACGCTGCAGGCACTGTATATTTCTCTGGTGGTGGCGTGCACCGCCACCGCTACGTAGACGTCGGGTCGGTCAGTGTACCGGGCGGCGTCCACATACAGGTCGCCCGTGTCGTTGGCGTGCGTTGCGAGGAGAGCGCGGGCCCTCGCCTCTCTGTGACCGCGGTTGCGTTTGGGGTGCACGTTGCGGGGAAGCGGGAGGATCTAGAGTCACCCCATCACCTCCGGCTGGAGCTGCTGCCGCTGCTGTAGCTGCGCTGTCTCGCTCTGCTGCGATGACGTGCCCGCCAGCCCGAGGCGTTCCAGAATAGGCCTGCCCGAGCTCGTTGTGGCGAGGCGCTCTAGTTGCGCTGTTCGTTGGGCCTCGCTGATCTCCTCGGGAGTGTTCTGTACCTCGAGCTCGAGCAGCCGGGCCGTGCTGGTGCTGTTTAGCAAGCCCAGGGCCGTCCTGTACGCCTTGTGGATGTTCGCGTTCATGCGGTACCTCTCCTGGCGGAGCCAGAAGAAGAACGCCCCCACGTAGGCGACGTGGCTCATCGCGAAGGACTGGAGCAGGCGGAGGAGGCTGGCCTCCTTCATTCCGTAGTGCCGCGTCGACACCCTCCGGATTAGTCGAGCCGCCGCGCCGATCTTGGTGACGAGGCGGTTTACCGAGGTCTTGTTGCTTCTGCTGGCCTCGATATGCAAGCCGAGGACCCGGAGAGTGGCGACCCCGGGGATGATTGTGCCGCCCCTCGTTCGTATGTGGATGTTTTCCGATTCTTCTGCCTCTTTTTTGCGGTACCTGCCGAGCGGTGGGACGATCAGCCGCTCCGACTTCTGCGGCGAGCACCACATTCCCGTGCCGATGAGCTGGTCTTCGATGGCGTTCACCGCGGTTTGCAACGCGTCCTCGATGTGGCCGTTGCTGCCCACGGGGACCCACAGCGTGATGTCATCCGCGTAGATGGTGTGGCGGACCTGCGGGATCTCCGAGAGCCTGCGCGCCACGCCGATCAGGACTAGGTTGAAGAGCAGCGGTGATATCACCGAGCCCTGGGGTGTTCCGGTGCTCCCTAGCTTTTTAGGCGGCAGCTTTAGGTCGCCCGCGTGGATTGTGATGGTTCGTTCTGAAAGAAAGTCCCAAATATATTCATGGGACCTTCTTCCCATGCCGAGGCTGCTGACCTGCGCGAGAATGGCGGAGTGCTTGACTTTGTCAAACGCACTCTGTAGGTACCGCCCCAGCAGGGCCCTGTTGTCGTGGGTGCGTACGGATGCGTCCAGAATGTCATGTTGTAACTGAATCATTGCGTCTTGTGTGCTCAGTCTCTCCCAGAAGCCGAGCATGGTGTCCGGGTAGAGTCTCTCCGATTCTAGGTATCGTTGCCACCTATTGTTCAGTATGTGTTCTAGGGTCTTCCCCACGCATGACGTTAGGGAGATTGGGCGCATGTTCTCTTTGCTCGGCGGTTTGCCCGGCTTTGGAATGAGTACCGTCTTCGCCGTCTTCCACTGCTTCGGTAGTGTTCCCGAATGCCAGCAGCGGTTGAAGTATGTGGTCAAGGACGCGATGGCTCCGTCTCCGAAGTTTCATAGGGCCTTGTTCGTTATCCCGTCCGGTCCGGCCGCCGACTTGCAATTGAAGCTCTGGAGCACAGCCAGGACCTCCCACTCCTCGATGTCGTGGTCGAGAGCCGGGTTGTCCACGCCCACGTATTCCTCGTGTCGTTCAACGGGGGTGCTTGCGAGGTACTTGGTATGTATGCGGTTTCTCGTCTCTTCTTCTCACAGCGCTTTCGTTGCCGCGTGTATGACCTGCGCGATGCGGTGTTGCTCGTAGCCCTTGTTGCCGGTCTCGTCCGCCCTCGTGGACGAGATCGTAACGATTACCCATTCACTCACGTCGCTCTACAAATCGTCAAACCAGAGAAAAGTGAAATGCACTTAACCACACCCTCTATTACTTCAAAGCGATATTCTTGCTCAGGGTCAATAATTGCATTATGCATGAAAGGTGGTTGGTTGAGTTGCATTGGTATAGCAGATGCGTACAAACTTTTTTATAAGATTAACGCTCAAACCTGGTGTCAGCCGATCTCACTTCTCCATCTCGTTGTGGACGGAGGCGACCAGATCGCCGGCAGAGACGGAGCAGGAGCAGGAAGAGGAGGAAAGGGCGCAGATGGAGGAAATATTTCTATTGAGATTTCCGAAAGGCCGAAAGTGCGGCCCAGGGGAGTGGTTCCTTTCTCACTGTAGCCCATATTCAGTCGGCGCCGAATGTGCTCTGTCCACGGGCTGAAGCTGGGTAGGCTGGGAGGGGCTCGACAGCCGCATTTCCCATTTCTTTTGTTCGGTAGTTGACGGAAAGAGAGGAGGGTGCTCTGTGCCAAAGTCGCACACACCGATTATGCTGCAGAGTGTTCCTACTTATCAGCAAAATTTACATTCAGCGTCGTAGCGATTCGGGTGCGTTAGGTGAAGACGCGTCCCCTGTGGGAAGGAGCCCGATTTGATGAGCCGGGGTAGTTTGTTGTTCTATGGAAAGGTCAGGGTAAGGCGAAGGTAGGGTCTACCTCCGAAGGCGATAATTCTGGGTTTTGTCCCTGAACGAGGCAAGCGGGTGACTGTCCTCGTGCAATTCCATAACACGGGGGTGAAAGTGCAGGCTTGGTGGGCGTATTCGTTGCCCTCCTTGGAAGCGTGATTGGGTGTCCAGATGAGCTGAATGGAACCATATCGGGAGTGGTATCGGGCAGTGAAGGTTGGGACACCAAACCCGACAGGTAGTTCCAGTAGGCTTGTTGGGAATTGGTGATTACCTTACGAATGCCTGGTTGAAAGCCAAGGTGATGGCTGCCTCTTCTCCTGCCATCATGTTTTCGGTCTTGTGTGAGGCACGAGCAAGGAGGTTGGTTCTGGAGGTCGCCACAATGATGGTGTACTGCTGCCCTCGATGTTTGGAGGCGTCTAAGTAGATAACTTCATGATCCACACCAAGGGTGGTGTTGAGCGCTTGAACCCGTAATTGTCACTGACCCTGGTCGTATGGGGGGTTTATATTTTAAGCAAAGGGAGCATATTTATTTCTCGTCGCCAAAATCTAAGGAGTACATCAAGCGGGAGGACATTCTGTGCTGCCCAGCCAATCTGGTGAAAGATGGGGTGAGCCGCCGCAGTTCCGCTCATTCGGAGCTCCTGAATAGAAAGATGACCCTCTGTCAGCTCTTCAACCGTGTTGTAGAGCCCCCTGCCAAGCAGCATCTCTGTGACGCACTCATGGGAAGACCAATGGCTTGCTCAACCCCCTGTCTAATCATTATATAAAGCATGTTTATGTCCTCCTTGCCGAGAAAAGACAGGGGGTTGACATAAAAGATTTTTGAGAGGTTGAAAGCTTCAACTAATCGAAAGGTATCGAATTCATTGAGACCTCGCTTCTTGGTTGCAACTCGCCTGATAATGTGTATGATTTATTGATGCTCTGTTTGAGGCACGGCAAGGATACCTTACTCTTGGTGTTGGCCTGAAGTTGTAGGCCCAGGATTTTGATGCTGGGGCTTGGAGTGATGGCCTGTCCATCAAGTAGTATTTGAATGTGTTCCTTGAGGTATCGTCTGGCGTGAGGGCGGACGACAAGGAACCAAGATTTTTTTACGCAAACACTGGAGGCCACAGCCCATTGGCGTAATAGAAGTGAGATGCCATGGGGTGGTGTCAGCTTCGTTAAATCGCTATCGCGTGGCATTTAGCCAGAATGTAGTGGTTAAAACCGCAGATGTGCTTGGTCAGTGGACCACTTATCTTCGCCATCTCCAGGTGGGCTCGTAGATAAATCGGTAAGACTACGGGCTCTTGCTTTGTTACTTGGTTAGTTCCAGGTTCGATCCCTTGCGGTGCAGTAAATTCTTTCATTTGTTTGCGGGAGTTTTCTTATGACACCAACGGTCGCGAAAGAACCCTTGGGGGGTAGAGGTAAAAAGCTTTGCATTAAAACGGTCATGATCAATCTCACACAAAGAGAACATGTCTTACAAGTATTGAAATAAAAATTACAAGAAGGTAAAATACTACAAGCAGAAAATTTATTCAACGTTGCCAAAATGGGTGTAAACCGTTCCTAGTCCCGATACATGAAGTATGAGGTATAGAGAAGAAATAAAGTAAATGACGCGAGCGAGGCTTCTTTGGTGTAAACGCTAAAAACGCCCCGCCATATAAAAAGTACAACGGTAAGAAAGAACGAACAGAACTAGTCACAGAGAGTAAAGTGACTACTTCTAGTGACTAGTGACCCACAGAAGTGACTAGTGAGCAACAAAAATGTAAACGTACTGCAAACTACACTTGATTTATATCTAAGCACCAACTCGGCCAATCGGCTGGAAAAAGAAAATGTCTACACGAAAAGCGGAAACTTAGTGGACACGCTACAATCTAGGAGCAAATGTTATGTATTTAGTGTTTCAAAATTGAGTGAGTCAACGTACCTTCTCGAATCACATGTTACAAATGTACGGCGCCTAAATAATATAGTCCGGCGTGGAATTGCGTCAAACCCTCTTAAGGCCGTTGTAGTACGTGGAGCATTCTTTGCACATGACAGAGGGTGTGCACATTGTGCAACGTCAACCGCAAAGTTTGCCTCGCGCAAATTGCGGTCTATAATAGTTTATATCCTACGCGAATTTGCATACATATCAGCGAGAAGCCGGAAATTAAGCACAGGCAACATGATTTTATTGCATTTTTTCAGTACGCAGTCAGGTTTCGATTTTTTTCATAAAACTTAGTACAGAAGTACCACTATTTATATAAATATACCTAAAAAGCGTCATGTAAATTTTTCAGATATGGTATGTAAACAATGCGAAAAAAGAACCACCGCACTGTTTCTGCATTTAGTTTCTGCGTTGTGCAATGAATATTTGTAAGACAAAATCCTATTGCTCGGCAACCCCTAATATGACGAGATAAGATGTAGTGCGCAATGTTTCAATCGCCTTAGCAGGTATTTGTCAGGGAAATTTTTGGGATAGTTATGAATAAAAAATACCGCCAATTTGTGAAAGCACACCACCGGCGAATAAAATATGTACTCACCAAGATAACTTATAATTACGCTTGCAATGGCACTTTGAAATATTTATGCAAAATATTTCAATGTGAGGTAATTTTACAGTCCTATTAACAGGATATATTTATAAAAAAATTCGTCTAGGTATTTTAGATTGTATAAAAGTCAGGGTGGTATTTTTTGTTTCTGCTCTGTCCAAAGATGGCCATTATTTACTCCACATTACCCAATTCGAACAGCTAGGATACCAAGGCCGAGATTCCTCAAACAGCCTGAACGTCGGCTTTGCCCCTTTTCTTGAGGGCATTGCTCTCAAGAAATTTCTTACTGCCGAACAGTACGTCTTGAACACCTCCAAGTTTTTGCTCCTAGTTTTGGAGAAGCTGCTTTGGCTACCCTTCTTGAGACCGGTGACCCTCCTTTCACAACTGTTGTTATCCTAACCACAACGCATGTCTGTTATTTCACAACTGTTTTTCTCTGACCACAGCAGACGCAACCGGCTGACAACGATGGTAGCGCAACTACGAATAATTGCGGATAAGCATCAGAAGAGTAAAGGGGGTCAAAAACGATGGCAAAATACTGCGGCCGTTTCTGTAGCCGCTGCCGTTGCTGCCACAAATTCCTCCTTACCGATTTTCTGCCAATTCCATTTGAAGGGGAAAACGACGACGAAGAAGCTCACCTTGCGTTTCTGCTGCGAACGGGCCGCGGCTCTCAACCTTTATTTAGGCTGATTTTTGAGCCCCAGCCACCCAAAAACTATACCATCGACTTCCTGACGGTAAGCTGCATCTGTGACCATCCGGTGTGCCTTTTCCACCGAATTATCGCTTATCAAGTTCTCAAGTGAGCGTCCATGCGCTAACCCTAACGCTTCGGTGAGCCGGTTCCCGGCTCCTGTTGTGGCACTTGCAAGCATGCCGGCGGACGTGGAATCCTCTCCCACCACTCATGCCGATTTTACCGAGACCATGGACTTCATCTCACACAGTGGTCGCACCATTCACGCCGACAGCCCGTGGATCCAAGTTCTACACTCACGCATCAAGAAGAAGACGGCTCATGCCCCGAGCATCGTTACTAACCCCAAGACAGCATCGCTACCAGCCGCGCCATCACGAGATGCCTCCACGCAGCGGCGCAACCCTCTACCACGCCTGGCTCCCAATAATTACACCGTGATCTATCGGCCCCGATCCAGCCTCGATCTTTCAGCCTGGTCCCCTCACCTACTCACACAAAGCTTAGCGCCGGCAAGCAACATTCCGCAGCAGGAATTCTTCTCTCAAGTCACAATTCAAATTCAGACACTCCAAAACCTCATTGTAGCTAGTACGCCGAGTGAAACTCACGCCATAACCCTCAGCCGCATCTCCTCGGTTCCACACAACTCTGTCCTGTACGAACTTCTCCCGTACCTGAAGCCTCCACCTGACACCTGCCGTGGAGTCATTCACGGTCTTGACCCCGGCACCACGAACGAGAACCTCTCGGACCTCCTCATAGCTAATGAACCTCGCCTTCTTCACTCACGCATGCTGGGTCGAACCACGTCAGCCCTCCTCATATTTCAAGACCCGCACGTCCCCTTTTATGTAAAAGTCGGCAGTCTCATCTACCACTGCCTCCCGTTTCGAAGAACTGTTCAGTTCTGCCGACTGTGCGGAGAAGTCGGCCATCGGCAGGACGTCTGCCCACACCCCGAACAACAAGTCTGTCTGGCTGCGGAACTCCTAACCCCAGCGATGACCATCCATGCTCACCAAATTGCAAGCTGTGTGACCTACCCCAAAACACCGCTTCCTAGGACTGCCCCCAACGCCTCATTCGAACACCGCCCGTGGTCAAGTGAAAACGTCCAATGCAGCCACCAGTCTCGACCTACAATAGCAAGCTTCCGTACACAACAAATCAGGCTCGAACTACCAAACCGGTGAGCTGGTGTCAGGCCGTTCATAGCGCTCCCACTGCTCAACATTTTCCTCCCCTTCCACCCACGCCATCAAGCACTCGCACCCACACTACCGTCGACACACACACCACACCTGCCACCCCATCTTCATCCGCCATCGATGGCCTCCTCACAGAACTACGCAATCAAAACGCGATGCTCCTCCGACGCATAGAAGCCATTGAACGAGAATCACGCACTCGCAGTAGCGATCGCGTTTTCCAGCACGAAGATCATGTTCAGGTTGAACAATCGGCGCCCTCATTCCCGTCAGCTCCTCCTCCGGCACCCATCATCACTTCTGAAGACATTTCGGCGCTCATAGATAGGAAGATACAAGTAGCTCTTGTAGAAGTAAACCAAGCACTAGCCACAACTACCAAATCAATCGTTCAGCTCGGAGAAACCATCACCGCCCGAATCACAGCCCTAGAGCAGTCTCACTCCTCTATCGGCCAGATGCTTGAATCACTTCATCTCCGTCTCGATTGTCTTGAACTCGAACAACCCCAAAACGCCAAAAAGCCTAAAATCGATCAGAGCAGCGACGAGCAACTTGCCTCTATAACCCCCCTTCCAGATAACTAACGCCTCCACTGTTACAATCTTCCAATGGAATTGCCGCTCTTTCCTCAGCAAACGCTTTCAACTCGGCCATTATACTCAGCAACACAAACCTGACATTTTGGTCCTACAAGAACCGGACACCCCTTCACCAAAATTCAGAGGCTACGAAGCTTACACTCAAGATCCGAGTCACCGCACCGCCACGCTCGTATCCAAGACTCTCGCCGCCCAACTACACGACATTGCATCGCCCATCGCTCATACCTTTCTGGAAATTCTTCCCTCCCACCCGAAGAGCACAAGCATGTTCATTTTCAACATCTACAGCCATCCAACGCACTCCCTCACCACCATCGTCAACCTCATCCACAACGCAATTCGCACCTCTCGCACCGCTCCTCTCATTGTTTTAGGTGACTTCAACGCTCCGCACCCAGCATGGGGCTATCATCACGCAACCAAAAGAGGGGCAACCTTAATCAACGCCACAGCAGCACGTTCTCACTCTCTGCAACGACCTTACCACCCCTACACGGCTGGGCAACAGTGTATCACGAGATACGAACCCCGACCTCCCCTTTTCACGTAATATTTCCTACCTGGAATGGCAGTGTCTTGAAGACACATTGGGCAGCGATCATCACATTATCTGTATCACTATACCCCGCCTCACACTCAAACCTCGCATCGGTCAAGCCACACTCACCGACTGGGAATCGTTTCGTAAAGATCCTGAACACTTCCAAGACACTATCGCCAACCTAGAAGAATGGACTTCACAATTAATCACGGCTCTCAAAAAGCATTCCAAGACAATTCCTCTGACAGTGGAGAATCCCTCAGTTGACTCCCACCTTCTCCATCTATGGGAACTCCCCCCAGGAATCGTTCACAGATGGCGGAGGCAGAAATATAATAGATCCCTGAAACGTCGAATTGCTGCCCTGACCCAAGAAGCTGCTATCTACGCGCACACCTTCACAAACAAAACTGGGCTACCTTTTGCGACCAGCTTCAAGGAACACTCATCAGCAGTAAACGCACGCGGCACCTTCTCCGTCGTCTTCTTGGCTCGAAACCTGCCAAAGCTGCCACCCACAATCACGTCCACCATCTTCTTAACAACTATCCCCATTCGAATGATCAGCTACTAAAAGATCTCAAAACCACCCTTTTTGGTACCGACAGCAATACCTCTCCTTTCTGCCACGCTGATTACACTGGCGCTCCGAATCCTGCCCTTGACGCTCCCTTTACGCTGCAAGAACTCGACCAAGCTATCTCTTATCTCACTAAAAATACCACTCCTGGGCAACGACCGTATAACTAACAAAACTATCCGTAACTTGGGCAATGCCCCTCTTACTGCTTTACTAGATGTCTTCAACAACCATTGGACAAACGGCACCCTCCCTCCGGAATGGCGGCACGCATATATATCACTAATTCCTAATCCCAACAAGCCAATCCAGCTCTCCAACCTTCGCCCCATTTCCCCCACCTCCTGTATAGGTAAGCTCTTTGAACGCATGTTTCACACCCGCCTCACTACTCACGTTGAAGACAACAACCTATTCCCTCACACCATGTTCGGCTTTCGCTCACACCTCTCAACTCAAGATGTTCTCCTACAGATCAAAGAGCAAGTCATCGATCACCTCAGCAAAATTCATCGCAGTGCCATCTTAGCCCTCGACGTAAAGGGCGGTTTTGATAACGTCACCCATAAGGCCATCTTCGAAGGACTTCGAGAAACCCAGTGCGGTGCGTGTACGTACAACTACGTGCGCGCTTTTCTAACCGACCGAACTGCCACCCTTGGCATTGTACCACTTCGATCTGACACATTTCGCACTCCTCCCAAGGGAACCTCACAAGGATCAGTTATATCACCCCTCCTCTTCAACATCGCTCTCCTCAAGCTCCCACCTCTCTTTCAAACCATTCCTGGCCTCCACCATGCCCTATACGCTGATCATTTTACTCTTTGGACGACCACCGGATCTCCTGGCACACAACAAGATACCCTACGACAAAACATCGACATAATTCTCGCTTATCTCTGCCCTCGAGGCCTTACGTGTGCCCCCAGCAAATCAGCCCTCCTCATCCTCCGCTCCCGAACTCGTGGGCGATGTCCAGTTCCGACACCCGATCCTGCTCCAACAATAGGTTTCACACCCATTCATAAAGTACACACCCTTCGTATACTCGGAGTCCAATTCCATCAAGATGGCTCTGGCGCTACAGTTCTTCCCCACCTTCAAGCCACTGTCACCCAACTTCCCAAACCAACGTCAGGGCCTCAAAGAAGACAATACAATACGACTAATTCAAGCACTTTTAATTAGTCGCATCACATATCCACCCCATACATCACCCTCAAACCCAGAGAATGGGAGAAAGTCGATATACTAATTGGAAAAGCTTTCAAAATTGGACTTGGCCTCCCCGCTCAAACCTCTACCTGTCGTTTCTTCCAACTCGGAATCCACAACACCCTCGAAGAACTCCTGGAAGCTCAACGCAACAGCCAACTCACCAGACGCCTCCTTACCAGCACCGGCCGACACGTCCTCCAGATTCTCGGACACCCCACCCCACCTGCTTCACAAGCCCTTCAGCGCATTCCATCTTCAATCCGGTCCCAAAACTGTATCCAAAATTCCTAACAATATGCACCCAGAATTCAACCAAGGTAAAAAGCTCTCCCGGGTTAAGCATCTGCGTTTACAATTCCACTTTCATCCCGATACTCGCTACACCGACGCCGCCCTCTACCCCACACGCCAGGCTCATGCTCTGGCGGTTGCAAACTCAGAAGGCACACTTCTCACCTCCCTCACAACTCTCTCGACATCAACCACCACTGCCGAAGAAATCACCATAGCCATCGCCGCTACAACTGACTCCGAATATCTTACAATAATTACAGATTCCCAGCAAGCTTGCCGTAACATTCAACGTGGACGCATCTCACTTCCTGCATTACGCATACTCGCATCAATCCATCTCCTCCCCGACCTGTACATCGTCTGGACCCCTGGCCACTCGTCCCTCGAGGGAAATGAGGTGGCTCACGCCGCTGCCCGCGCCCTTCCACACCGGGCATTTCCCTCAGGAACAGAACCTATGGTCCAGCCTCCTCCAACTCCGGCTGTTCCATCACGCTACCACGACATCCTGCACCATTATCGCAACCTTCGCCTTACTTTGCCTCAACCTCACCCTCAACTAACCAAGGAGGAAGCAGTCATCTGGTGTCTATTACAAACAAACACATATATCAACGCACCCATCCTCCACGGTATCTCCCCTACCCAATACATCCTCACCTGCCAATTCTACCCGTGTCTTAATACTACCTACCACATGGTGTGGGCCTGTCAAAATACCCCATCGCTTACCCCCAATCCCAGACTTTCTCCAGAGCAGTGGCAGGGCCTGCTGACCAGCTCCCGTCACGCTGACCAGATCATTCTGGTCACCCGTGCGAGGGCTGCAGCGAAGGCCCAAGGGCACCTGGACTGAGGTGAACCCACCCCACCGAGTGACGGCTCAACCATCACCGTCTGCTCTAATAAATGTTTCTTCTCTCTCTCTCTTCCATTTGAAGGAACAATTTGCTCGCTTGGAACGCCGAAGTGAGGCCCTAACTCTTCCTGAGCAGGAGTCTTTAGAAGGAATATTTTAGGCGCAATAAACGACTTATCACGCCCGTTCACAAGTTGTTCATTTCTGCGTGCACCGGACGGGGATGGAAGCAGCGTCCGTGCAGCATGGCAAAGCACAATGCCGCTAGGTAAGACATTGCAGTTGTGCTGGTGTTTGATTTAAATCGAACGAGCTACAAGTTGCCATTTGTCGGTGCACCCTGTTTGGCTGACACTTCGATTTTGTTCACCCATAGAAACCAGGCTGCCAGAAAGCTGGTCAAGGTAGTGCACAATATAATTCGCTAGACTGATTTTGTCAGCCAGCCTACTGTTCTTACAGAAGAAAATAGATTTCTTAAGTGGCCATTGACTGAAATGTAATTTTTTTATTCTCTACTGCCGGTGTCACCTGGCTAAGGTGTTTCTTTCTCCCTCTTATTTTTTCTTGCGTGTTCCATGAGGATGCTACATCTGTTTATAGTTATGGTTTTTTATTGCGTCGTTTTGCCACAGGGCATAAGTAACAAGAAAACAATGGACAAAACATGACAGAAGTACAACACATAGGAAAAGAAAAAAACACAAACAAATTGACGCGGGCACTACAGGAAAATATACAGTCCAGTTTCCGAAATGAATTCAAAGAGTTTCTTGTAAAGCGGGCCGTGCGTCCACCAATGAATATCGTAACGGTGGCCTGGGCGATGACCTGTGGCCCCCATGTGACGAGCTCCGGCTGGTTGGAGCCCTGAACACGTCCCTAAAGTGTTGCACTGTCGCCTTAGCAATAGGGCAGGGCAGAAGGGGTAGGACAGGGAGGATCCGCAAGAATAGAAGTTCACGTTGCTTGCACAGCAGGCGTCAGTGCGACACCCGGGCGGATTCTCCAAAGCACGACCTCTTCATGGTGGGTTAAGCCATCAGGATGGTGCGATCCACGCGGAGGGAGAAGGGCGCGCGTGGAGCGCTGAAGAAAATCTTTTTTTAGTAGGGTGTCCTCCAGTGAAAGCTGCAGATACGGGAGCGTGTACACCACTTTCTGTGGATGAGCGGCCGGGTCGCGAGAGCATTGTGGTCATACGCCGGCGGATCCTGAGGATGCGAACAGGGAACGGGAATGATTGCAGTATCCTGTGCACCTCACGTGTAACAACCAGTATGCTGTTAACGCGCTGGAGCTCTCGAGCAGCCTGTGTGGAACCCGTGGATATTACGAAGCACGGTGGTGGGTCAGCGGAGAGCTCAGAAGCTAAGGCGCTCAGGTCATCACGAATGGCAACTATCTCCGCCAACAAAGAAGGAAATAGCGCCTCCGTGAAATACGTGCATGTCTGGTGGGTGGATGACGTAGGGGGGCAGACAAGGCTTGTGTAGAGGATGCCGTAAGCTACCCTTGTCAACTTGCGCTTGGAGGCCCTCTGACGAGTCAAGAGGAAGCGGCTGGTGGGCTTCGTTCACCTAATGGTTAATGTTTTTTATGCACCCCAGAGGCCGGTTGTCCACAGCCTGAGCTCGCTGCAGTGAAGGTGGTTCCGCTGAGTGAGGTAGCAACGGCGAAGAACGATCATAATAGTGTGCAGGTGCTGCCGTGGCGGGAATCGATTGTATTTTAAAACGACGTGCCAATCGACGCTGGTGTACAATTTCATCCAGTGTGTTCAGCTGCGGCTTGAATTGAAGTGTCGGTATAGACGTCATGCAAGACAGTCCGGTGATAACTCGCATTGCTTCTCTATTTGCACTATCTAAGCGAGCCGAGTTGCGCAAGGTAAGCCGTTGAAACTGGGCTTGGTAAACGAGCCGAGGCTGGAAGATAGCCCGCACTAGCCTCCGCATGACTCGAGAGCAGGCTCCCCTTGACTTCTGGCCGATTCGGTGGAACAAGTGTAGCGCACTGCTGGCCTTTTGTGGAGTGGACCGGTCCTATGATGATGCCGATCCAGCTGCACTGATTTCCACCCCCCGTATACGCATATGGTCGGTGGCGGCAAGGGGTTCACCATAAAAAAACAGGAATATCGGTCTCTGCGGCAGCCGTTGTTCACCTTTACGATTTGCGATAGACATGTAAGTAGTTCTGGATGGAGACAGCTTTAGGCCAACAAGTGAGCCCTACTGTGAGGTAATGTTTCCGCTAGCTGTATACCTGCTTGTTTTTTAGGAGATTTGTCGTGTACTGACCACACAGACATATCGTCCGCATGGAGGAGGAAGAAGGTGTCCGGTATGCTATCCAGCTGCCAGGCCAAGGGTAATAGGGCCACATTGAACAGCACAGGCGACAATACGAATTTCTGAGTCACGCCTTTCTACGAAAGAAAGTGCCGCACGCGTTCATCGCTTATGCGTATAGAGAACTAGCGGTTGTGAAGGAAGGACTTTACCAAGTGGCGTACTGCTGGTGGAAGGTGGAGACTCTGCAGTATACCTAATATTGGAGAGTGGCTCACGTTATAATACGCCTTTTCAACGTCCATGGCCAAGATCGTGCGAACCGTACGTGACTGCCACCTAGAATCTACATATTTGACAGATGGTCCAGGCCTTTTTCTTTTCCCAAATGTGGATGATATCCAATCTGAGCTGGGTGATACCATCCGTAACGTTCCAGCCACCAGGAAAGGCGCGTGGCGAGCATTCGCTCCAGCAACTTGCAAAGGGTGGATGTCAGTGCGATTGAACAGAGGTTACTCAACCGGTCTGGGTGCTTCCCAGGTTTCGGGATAGGACCCACTTCGGCGCGTTTTGAGGTGAGTAGAGTGTCTGCAGACGTCTGCAGACCAATGCAGACCGGAAACATGTGTGTTCTTAAACACTTCATACATTACACTGCCTGTGCCCGGCGCAGTGAGTAGCTTAGCCTCGTCAGTAGCGGCAAAGAACTCAGCTATGTTGATTGGCGCCTTTATCCCGCCAAGGCCTTCCTAGCTTTTTCGTGTAAAATCGCTTGAAAGTCAGGGCTTGTTTGTCTTTCTCCCTATACGAGTTTTTGTACAGTTTGCACGGTTAGCCACCATGGAACAGTAGCAACTAGATTAGCTAAAAAAACCCGGTGTTGGCAATTGTGAAGACAAAGAAGATGGTGTTGCTCCTAGCTAGAGGGCACGAGTATCAATATTATTGTACATAAGTCAGTCATCGCCTATAAAGAGAGCTTCGATGAGGGTACCCACGGCTCCATTTCATGGCGACGCACCCGCAAGGAGGTGGCCGATCCGCGACATTTGGTGCCGAAACCCTGGAAAACGAGCGGATCCCAATGACGTGGTCAACGGCTGAGGGCGACGACGAGTGTCCCCGAAACACGGCCGCCAGAGCACTTCGTCCTCATCAGAACCGCACCCACGGAAACAACGCGCGGACAGGGCTGCCAAAAAACTCCAGCCCCTTAAGGGCTGGAGTTTTTTGCTTAACGATGAACCGGCTGAAGGCGAAAGGCGCCGCGAGGTGAGCTCAATCTACGAAAATTTTGACCGAGGCGACAGCGCTCATCGAGAGCGGCTGCTCTGACCTCGTCGCGCTCCGAAAGGTGCTGGACAAGCTTACGGCTATCCGCGAGGAGCTTAGCAAGATCGACGCCCTGGTCGAGGATGTGGTTCCTGTCTAGGAGCTGGAAAGGGAGTACGAGTCGGCGGCCCATTACAATGGCCAGCCGCTCGAGGATCCGACTAGCGTTACGCACCGTCTCGAGTAACTCAGCGTCAGAAGCACTGTACAACCGGTCCTTTCTGCTGCGATTAACCCGCCACACGCCCCAACGATGGTTCTATCTTAAATCTCTGGACCACGTATGCCCATGCTCACCATCTAGCCCTTTCATGGAGAAGCGTGTAAGTGGACGTCGTTTCGGGAGCAATTCAACGGTGTAGTCCGCGCCAACCAGGCTCAAACAACCACCGACAAGTTTCACTACCTTTAAAACTACCTGGTAGGTGACGCAGCAGCTGTCATCGCCGGACTGCCAAACACGGAGGCGCGCTATGAAAGTGACGTCAAGCTGCTAAAGGACAGGTTCGGCGACAAGGGCCATATTATAGGGACCGGAACCTAGAGTTTGCCGCGCGACACTAGCGCCATTTTTTTCCCGTAGTGGCGGAAAACGGAAGTTATGGACTAAAAAAAAAAAAGAACGTGCCGCAGCTGTGAGCGCGATGCCCACAGCTGCGGCACGTTATTTGTTTTTTTTAAGCGTGAGCGCTTTTTTTGCTTGCCGCCAGTGTTTCCCGAGCAGTAGGGCTCGAACGTTAATTACCTCATTTAGGTTAATTAGTTAATTATTGATTAGTCAGATTGGGTTAAAAGTCAAAGTGATGTCAATAGGGGTTGTGAGGTATCAAATTAAAGGTCTCGATTACTGGAATCACGTGGTAATAGTCATGAGGTAATCACGTGAGTCATAGATTGGGTTAAAAGTAAAAGTGATGCGACTAGGGCTTGTGAGGTGATCAAATTAAGGTCTCGATTAGGGGAATCACGAGGGAGAAATTAAAAACTGCTTACTGGTTATGGTCACGAGATAGTCACGTGCGTCACGAATTGGGTTAAAAGTCAAAGATGGTGCCACTAGGGCGTGTGGGGTATCAAATTAAAGGACTCGATGAGGGGAATCACGGGGGACAAATTACAAATTGCGTCCTGGTCATAGTCATGAGACAGTCATGTGAGTCATGGATTGGGTTAAAAGTCAAAGTGAGGCCACTAGGGCTTGTGAGGTATCAGAATAAAGGTCTCGATGAGGGGAATCGCGCGGGACAATTAAAAATTGCTTCCTGGTCATAGTCATGAGACAGTCATGTGAGTCATGGATTGGGTTTAAAAGTCAAATGGTGCCACTAGGGCTTGTGAGGTATCAAATTAAAGGTCTCGATGAGTGGAATCGCGTGGGACAAGTAAAAATTGCTTCCTGGTCATAGTCATGAGACAGTCATGTGAGTCATGGATTAGGTTAAAGTCAAAGTGAGGCCACTAGGGCTTGTGAGGTATCAAATTACAGGTCTAATGCGTGGAATCGCGTGGGACAAGTTCAAAAATGCTTCCTGGTCATAGTCATGAGATAGTCATAGTGAGTCATACATTGGGTTAAAAGTCAAAGTGTGCCACTAGGGCTTGTGAGGTATCAAATTAAGGTCTCGATTAGGGAATCGCGTGGGACAAGCTAAAAATTGCTACCTGGGTCATAGTCATGAGACAGTCATGTGAGTCATGGATTGGGTTAAAAGTCAAAGTGGTGCCACTAGGGCTTGTGAGGTATCAAATTAAAGGTCTCGATGAGTGGAATCAGCGTGGGACAAGTTCAAAAATTGCTTCCTGGTCATAGTCATGAGATAGTCATGTGAGTCATATCATTGGGTTAAAAGTCCAAAGTGGTTCCCACTAGGGCTTGTGAGGTATCAAATTAAAGGTCTCGATTAGGGGAGAATCGCGTGGGACCAGCTAAAAATTGCCTACCCCTGGTCATAGTCATGAGAGCGTCATGTGAGTCATGGATTGGGTAAAAGTCCAAAGTGGTGCCACTAGGTGCTGGTGAGGTATCAAATTAACATGGTCTCGATGAGTGGAAATCGCATGGGACCAAAGTTAAAAATTGCTTCCTGGTTATAGTCATGATACAGTCATGTGAGTCAATGAATTAGGTTTAAAAGTCAATGTGAGGCCAATAGGGCTTGTGAGGTATCAAATTAAAGGTCTCGATTGAGAGGAATCGCGTGGACAGGTGAAACATTGCTTCCTGGTCATAGTCCATGAGACAGTCATGTGAGTCATGTCATGCTAGGTTTAAAGTCCAAAAGTGATGCCACCAGGTAGGATCTTGTGAGGTAGCAAATTAAAGTCCTCGATTAGGGGAATCACGTGGGAGAGAAATTAAAAATTGCTTTCTTGTTATAGTCATGAGATAGTCACGTGAGTCACAAATTGGATAAAAGTCAAAGTGGTGCCACTAGGGCTCGTGAGGTATCAAAATAAAGGTCTCGATGAGGGGAATCATGGACAAATTAGAAATTGCATCCTGGTTATAGTCACGAGCTAGTCACGTGAGTTATAGAATGGGTTAAAAGTGAAAGTGGTGCCACTAGGGCTTCTGAGGTATCAAATAAAGGTGTCGATTAAGAGACTTACGTGGGACAAATTAAATATTGCTTCCTGCTTATATTTATGGGATAGTGACGTGAGTCATAGATTGGGGTGTAAAAGTCAAAGTGATGCCCTAGAGCTTGTTATCGCCCTCCCGAATGTAAAAGCAAGTTGCACATTCGAGATGGGGGCTGATGGGTGTTGACAAAGTGTGCTAGGAATGTGTGTTCGCGCTGGTAGTGAAAGCCACAATAGCATATCTGCACAAGATCCCGGCATCCCAAAGTCCAAAGTCGGCCATGAGTCGTTCGGGGAAAATTCGTTTTTTAAGCTCGCCGCGACCAGACTTGTTCAGTTTGTGCTTCCTTCAAGCTCCCCTATTCTAAGGGAAGATTTTGTGCGTCTTCAATATTACTGGGGACTTTCTGACCCGTTTCGGAATGAGAACAGAATGAGCTCTGCATGCTGAGTGGTCGACGCACCTCCGGTGCTTCCGAATAGAACGTTATCTACCGGGGCCCGATCGCGAAAGGAAGCCACATCTGTTACCGCACATTGGGCAGGGGTCGTTTGCTTTCGCAAAAAAAAGGCTGTTTGGGTGTATTTTCACAAGCAATAAACACCTTTTCCTGATTTAGCTTCAAGAAAACTATAAAGGAATGCTACCAACAAATGTTTTAGAAAGCTCTTCAGCAGCCCTTTAAAAGCATGTCGAGCTTTTAATATGTTTGGAATCATGTTTTTTCTATTTCCGATATTTTTCTAAAAAAACATGAAAAGAAAATTTTTTTCACGCCCTTCACTATTTGATGGAAATTACAACTCTACTGTGGTGGCATCTCCTTGCAATTCGAATGAAGCTTTTGTCTTATATATAAAAATAAATATATTCATTTGTTTTGTTTGTTTATTGCTACTTTGTTATTTGTGGCTGATATGCCATGTGAAGCAACGTACGTAGCACCAACACAATAATGTACCAGGATGGTAAACATATCTATGGTGCTTTACGTTTTTACGGTAGTAAACAAATATACACATGACGAACCAGCACGCTTCGGAAGCCTTTTACATCCCCTGGCAGTCCTACAGCAGTAACTGAAAATAGCACCCGCTGCAGTGGCTCAGTTATGCTGCTGAGCCCAAGGACGCGGGTTTGATCCCGTTCGCGATCTCTGCTTTTCTTATGGAGGAAATAAAAGGCGATCGTATGCCGAGATTTCGTCGCGCGTTAAAGGTGCGCAGATGCTCAAAAGTAATCCAGAGCCCTCGTGGCTCAGGTGCACAGCCGCGGCGGGTAAACTCTCATAACTTGAATTTAAAAAGGCCCTATATCTCCGTCCTTTGCTGTAAAAGCCATCGAAAGACAGTAGTCGCCTGCAATCCGAGCCTGTAAAACCCCCTTGTGTCCCCCCCCCACCCTGGTCTCTTCCGCTCTCCCTCCACCACCATAGATGAAGTCGAAGTTTGCTCAATTTGATCCGACTCTCCTGCGTTCGCTGCATCTGTTCAGAGCTCTCTTTTCTATGGCTCTTGGCGCGAATTAACAGCCCCCCCAAAAAAGCAACACACAGCGCCTCAAGAAAGCAAGCAGTGCTTGCTCCAAAGTAGTGGATAGGGAGCGTAGTGCTGCTATGGGGGAAAAGAAACTCGAGCCACCGTCGGGAAAAGAGTTTGTCAATCATGAAGCTGAGGAATTTGAAAGGCGGTGAAGTAAAAATATAATATTTCCAAGCAGTCCCATGACGGCACCTGATTGCAGCGCCAGACTTTCCTGTGGTGAAATTTGTTATAAACGACTTCATGCTCTAGAGAGTATGTTGAAAGCCACCGACAGAACGAGTAACGCCAGTCACGTGACCGCGCCGTCCAGAATGACGGTCCCCAAGAATACTCGTGGCGACGTCACCCACTTCTTAAGGAATGCGCGGCGCAACAGCGCCATGATGCGCCCTGCAAGACGTTCGAAGGGTTACTCTTTAACGTGAAAGCACTATACTGTCTTTTTCTGCTCCTTAAAAGTGTAATGAATAAATCGACATGCATGAATTCCAATATACAGATACCTGTTTGTGTCGTCTCGGTACAACTATTCACAACTATCTGAAACTGGCGCCACGATTTGTAAACTATTCCACCATAAAAATAAGGAAAGTTTAGGAGAGGCTGTGACCACCTCTTTCGTGCAACCGGTAACGCCCATCTTAGGAGTGTTTCACTTGTTTCTTGTATTTGAGCCCATCTCCCTTTGGTTCTCCTTAAGTCGCTTCTCGCTTCGTCTTTCTCCAACTGTGCCTCTGAACGTGTGGGAAGCAATTTTGTAGCTTCGGCAGCAACGAAAATTGATCACTTGGATTGTTTCAGCTTGTCCCGCAAAACGACATATTGCCGCGCTAGCGACCGCCGCAGCTGCGAATTCGTTTGCCAATTCGCACCATATAGAGCGGGCTTATGGCACCCTACTTGCATTTACGCTTAGGGCAATAGATCCATTTTTGCCACAAGTAGTGGTTCCAGACATGAATACTCATCTCGCCCACTTTCATTCCAATACCGTATCAATCGAGGCGCAGACAAAGAAGTGGCTATGATTATCATTGTAACGATCGTTCTTCTGCAGCTCCGCTAGACATCTTGTACCTCATCACATAGCTTAGCTTTGAGGCTCACTTCATTCGACTGTTACAGTATATATGCCCAAATCCGAGTAACGGTTTTTGCAGTGGCTCAGAAAAATCAGCCCCGCATTTAGAAAGATCCCCGTACAAATATTTTCCGGGGTGGGCTGACAGCAACACATGGTGAAGTTCCCACTGCGTTCCCTCCTTCACCCTTGTGTTACTTCACCATCGCGCCCCGCTTGGGCCAACTACATTATGCAACCGGCCAGCGCGGACGGGGTGTGCAAGCCGTTGTATTGGCACGGAGTGTTCTGCGAAGGCCGCATTACCATGGGTACACAAGCGGCTGCCATAGAAATGCTGCACCTTATCAATATTATTTATTTTATGAGCAATAATATGGATTACGATCGAAACTGTGTAGCATATGTTATACAACTCCCAGACGGCACATCAAATTATCTTTCGAGCGAATGACATTTGCTTTATGGCAATGGTTCAGCGCTACACGACAACACCGTAGGACGTTTGAGATGAATGATATTTAGCGGCGAACCGTGGTTCGGTAGTCATTCCAGCGGAAGAATAGAGTGGCCTCGACAGCAGTGCCGCATCACAGTGAAGAAAGTTCACTAATACACCAAAAAATACGGTTTCTAAAAAGTGTCAGCAAACATATTTCCCCTTCATATTGTGTTTAAAATAAAGAAAGGCAAACAAGTACTATGTAAAGATAAAATCGCGCCCACAATGTGCGCTGTACCCTAATACGGATTCTTCGCGGATTTGTGTTGGCTTGTAATATCAACTGATGTCACCTAAACTGGTGATCTTTCTAACTTTATTTAAAGATATTCCTTCGTTATCTTTTCAAAAAATAGATTGTATGAAAACATTCTAGATGGAGACCTTTCATTTGATCTCCCCCAAGCCCCAGTAGTGTCACACTCACGTTTAACCCAACCTATGACTCACGTGACTATCTCATGAGTATAACTAGGAAGCAATTTATAATTTGTCACATGTGATTCCCCTCATCGAGACATTTAATTTGATACCTCACAAGCCCTACTGGCACCACTTTGACTTTTAAACCAATTTGTTACTCACGTTACCATCTCATGACTATAACCAGTAAGCGACTTTAATTTGTCCATGATTCCCCTCATCGAGCCCTTTATTTTGATACCACACGAGCCCTAGTGGAACCACTTTGACTTTCACCCAATTTGTGACTCACGTGACTAGCTCATGACTATAACAAGAAAGCAATTTTTAATTTGTCCCACGTGATTCCCCTCATCGAGACCTTTAATTTGATACCTCACAAGCCCTAGTGGCACCACTTTCACTTTTAACTCAATCTATGACACATGACTGTCTCATGACTATGATCAGGAAGCAATTTTTAACTTGTCCCATGTGATTCCACTCATTAAGGCCTTTAATTTGATACCTCACGAGCCCTAGTGACCTCACATTGCCTTTTAACCTAATCCATGACTCACATGACTGTCTCATGACTATGACCAGGAAGCGAATTTTACTTTGTGCCCCATGATTCCACTCATCGAGACCTTTAATTTGATACCCCACAAGCCCTAGTGGCACCACTTTGACTTTTAACCCAATCTATGACTCACATGACTGTCTCATGACTATGATCAGGAAGCAATTTTTAACTTGTCCCACGTGATTCCACTCATTAAGACCTTTAATTTGATACCTCACAACCCCTATTGGCCTCATATTGACTTTTAACCTAATCCATGACTCACATGACTGTCTCATGACTATGACAAGGAAGCAATTTTTAACTTATCCCACGCGATTCCACTCATTAAGACCTTTAATTTGATACCTCACAAGCCCTAGTGACCTCACATTGACTTTTAACCCAATCTATGACTCATGACTGTCTCATGACTATGACCAGGATGCGAATTTTACTTTGTGCCCCATGATTCCACTCATCGAGACCTTTAATTTGATACCTCACAAGCCCTAGTGGCCCCATTTTGACTTTTAACCCAATCTATGACTCATATGACTGTCTCATGACTATAACCAGGAAGCAATTTTTAACTTGTCCCACGTGATTCCACTCATCGAGACCTTTAATTTGATACCTCACAAGCCCTAGTGGCACCATTTTGACTTTTAACCCAATCTATGACTCATATGACTGTCTCATGACTATGACCAGGAAGCAATTTTTAACTTGTCCCACGCGATTCCACTAATCGAGACCTTTAATTTGATACCCCACAAGCCCTAGTGGCACCACTTTGACTTTTAACCCAATCTATGACTCACTGACTGTCTCATGATTATGATCAGGAAGCAATTTTTAACTTGTCCCACGTGATTCCACTCATTAAGACCTTTAATTTGATACCTCACAAGCCCTAGTGACCTCACATTGCCTTTTAACCTAATCCATGACTCACATGACTGTCTCATGACTATGACCAGGAAGCGAATTTTACTTTGTGCCCTATGATTCCCCTAATCGAGACCTTTAATTCGATACCCCACAAGCCCTAGTAGCACCACTTTGACTTTTAACCTAATCTATGACTCACATGACTATGACCAGGAAGCAATTTTTAACTTGTCCCACGTGATTCCACTCATTAAGATCTTCAATTGGATACCTCACATGCCCTAATGAAATCAATTTGACTTTACCCAGTCAATTAACACTAATTAATTAATTAACCTAAATTTTACGTAATTAAAATGAAGGCGCGTCGCCCGGACCTAGTTTCTGGCAAAAAATGTGCGTGTCACGTGACCAACATCATCACGGTAACGAGCGGTTGCACTTTTAACTGCACGTAAACACGCGTGCTCCACATTCACACGCCAGGAAATACCCAGTTCAGTTTTGCGATTTTCTTCCGCTGGTGGCGCTGTTGAACGGCGCCAACAGCGCCACCTGTCCCACGTTCGGGCCCCTATAGAGCAGCATTTTCAATTTCTCCGCGAGCTTCAGCACGTGTCATCTGCCTGTGATAGGAGGGAGCTGCGCAGTCTATATGACTCGGTTCAGCTGAACATGCGCTGCCTGAAGGTGTTGGAAGTCCCAACTAGCAGCTTTTCTGCGATGCTATACGACATCTTGCTCGAGGTTTTTCCGGAAGAGATCGTTGTGGCGTTTCACCGAAACGTCCACCTCCCAGAGAAATCAACGGCTATGGCATCGTCTTCTGGTGAAGCAAACGTACAAAAAAGTTACCAGCTTGACCAATTTTTATGGTACTGTCAAATTGACCTTAAGGCGAGAGAGAGGAGTGCTTCAGTGGAAACTTCGGCAGATTCAAGCGACCCCCTCCAACGTAACGGCCAGTCAACATCGGTTCTTCACGTCTCGCATGGATCGTTGTCTAAACAAAACGAGTGCTTTTTTTTCAAATCGGGAAATCACATTAACGAGGCATGCCACGCTGATCTGAGCATCTCAAAAAAGAAGCGACTGGCCAAAGCTATGAGGGGCTATCGATGTACGGGTACGGGTCACTGATCAAAGGAGTGCCGACGAAAGGTCATGTGTACGACATGCAAGGGAAGGCATGCAACCGTCATATGCGACACAGGGTACAAGGCAATGGAAATGAAGTCGAAACCGAAACCACGTGCAATTTTCCGGTGCAGATGCTGGCCTCCAAGACTGCATGTACTGCGTTAACTAGCTGCCAGCTGGGCGAAGGCATTCATCTCCAGACCTTCCGGTCATGGATCATCGGTCCCAGCGACGCGCTCTACATACGCGGCACTTGGGACGGTTGCACGCAGCGAACGTTCATTAGGAAGACCTCTTGGCGGAATTGCTACTACGAGTCGTGGGGCAGACACACCTCGCATTCAAAACCTTTGCGTCGTCAATCACTTCTCAAGTGGGAGAAGAACAATCGTTGAGGTTCGACTGCGCAACCACTTTGACGACGTAGAGCAGGTAGTCTACGCAGGTACAGTACCCACGATTTGCCTAAACGTCGTAGATACGGACACCAACGGCGCATGCGCTGCATGGCTGCGAAAGTTAGGCTACCGACTTGCGGACGAACAAAGTGTTCCCCAACGAAGTGCTGACAGAGACATCGACCTGCTCATATGAGCCGATCATCTCTGGACAGTAGTGGCAGGAGAAGTTATTAGAAGCGAGCAACAGAAATTATTTGTCGCGATAAACACTTCGCTTGGGTGGATGCTGCAAGGCCCTGTCAGCAAACAGTCCTGCGCTTCAGAGGATGAGAGTGACTTGCGCGCTGAGTGCCCAAATTTTAATAAACTACGCATCAAGACTGGACTCTGCGCAGCATCCAAGGAATCTAAAAAGCAGTACTGGTACCTTGTCGCCTGATGTTGCATCTGCCGCCAAGTTCTCCCTAGGAAGCGTGGGAGCAAAGGCATTTGACGGCCTCAAGAAATATCCGCCTATCAAAGAGTTTATTGGTAAGCGCTAACACTCCAGACTTCGCAGGCCACAGATGTATACGATGTGCAGAAGATTTGACTGGTAATGGCGTAGGCAGCGATCCACCGCAATATTTACCAAAGATAGGAGCTCATTCGCTAACCGATAGAACAGCGCGGAAATACCTGAGCGGCTACCTGAACGGCTGCAGGCACTGTTTGATAATCTGAACACGTCAGAAGCAACGTAGTCACCAACATGGGTACAACGAAAGAATAGAAGACACCACATAGAACGGAAAGTCAACGATAAAAAGGACGGTCTAGACGGAACTGGAATGCACGCTAGCTTTTTACCGATAATGATAATGCAATGTTTAGGCCAGGAGCGGCTTGCAACATGTAGACGTTGTTTCGCTCTTTTGTGGCCGGGAGAGTGTTGGGAATTGCGAAGAGGAAGAAGGTGCGGCTGCTGGCTCGAGGGCACGAGTATTATTTTCATTGTACATAAGTCAGTCACCGCCAGTGAAGAGACGTTCTTTTCTGTGATGCTATGCCCTTTGGTATAAAGTCGTAGGTACAAGCTGGAACCCGTTTCCCGGAGGAAATCTAGAAGAGAGCGGTGGTGGGGCCTCCACATCCATCGGTGGAGATTAGGGGGTCTCCCAGGATGCAGGCGTGTGCCGCGAGGGTGTCTGGATCTCGCTGCACTCTGGCAAGATCACGTCCATAGCAGGTCGCTGTGGTCGGCGTCTTTGGCAGGAACCGTACAGAAGTGGCAGGTGTTGGTAAACGGGGCATCGTATCGTAGTGGCCACGCCCGGGTTACCGCAGGAGAGAGGGCCACCCCAACTCGAAGTCTACGGAGGAGGACCTTCTCCCAGCGAGCGAGCCCACTGGGAAGGTCTGTTCCACACGGTTGTATGAGAGCGCGTGTCGCGCGACGCAGATCTTCCTTTAGTTGGACAAATTGTTCATGTGGGTGCGTTGTCAGCAAGGGCATCGGTCGTGGAACCAAGGGGAGGTGTCAGGAGGTATCCGCCGCAATATGCGCGGATAGTATTACGCCAGATCCACGACAGTCGGAGAGGGCAGGGGTGCGCGTCCAGCAGTTTGTGAATCTCTCTTGAAACGGACGAGTTGGAGGCTACACGGCGCAAATCCCGTTTGGCCTCCGTTTAGTCTCTGTACATTTGTACAGTAAAACTTCCACGGGCTTGAAGTGCCGGTAGTAGCGCTTGCAGACCGTCCCGGATGGCTGTGAGCTCCGGCAGCATAGAAGGCCAGATGCGGAGTGTTTATAAGTGCAGTTTTGGTTCGCTTCTGAATTAGAGGGACATTCGATCGCCATAGGTAAAACGCCGTCTTGAGCCTCAGCGTCCCACAAATGCTTCTACAACCTGGGGCTGGTTCACAGCCGCTCGTAATGGTGCGCCTGCGGTCTCCGCGTCTCCATGCCCGGTCGATCGACTGTGGATCTAGTTAGCGGCCTGTTGTAGGTCACTTGATGGTATAGGCCAGGGCGGCCTCGTTATAGGTTGGGCTGCTACGGCGGGTAGAGGACGGCCCATGTAGATCGCCAACGCTGCTGCTCCGCAACAAAATTAAGTTTGTACTGGCGGCCGGAGTGGCGCTGATGTACAAGCTCATTCAGGATACTCAGTTGAGCTTCTGCCTGAAGAGATGGTATGGACGTTATTTGAGGAAGGCCGGCGATTGTCCGCATTGCAGATCTATTAACTGATTCAAGCCAGGCCCACTCCGCTTAGGTCATAAACTTGAATTCAGCCTGATAGATAAGTCGAGGCTGAAGTATTGACCGCACCAACAGTCGGGTGAGTTTAACGCAGGACCCTCCAGCTTTTTGTGACATGCGGCGGATCAGATGAAGCATTTGACCTGCTTGTCGGCGGGCACATCGAAGCCACAAGGCAGCTGACACTGACGACGAAATTTCCAATCCCAGCACGCGGAGAGAGGTAGCAGTGCGCCTAGGCTGGCCGGATTGTTGTAGGGCTATGGGGGATATCTCCAATCTACTGCGGCACCAAGCATTGGCCACGTACAGAAGGGCTGTCTTCTCGACTGAAAGTGAGAAATCACCGTATCCACACCACTTCCGTGTGTCAGTTAAATCTTGTTGCAGGCTCGTGGCTTGGCGAGGCAAGTCTGGGTGGAGAGTTCATACTGTAATATCGTCCGCCTACACCAAAAGGTGTAGGTCTGAAATGGTTCCAGTATGCCAGACAAGCGGCAGCATAACTACGGAAAATATGAAGGGTGAAATCACGGATCCTTGAGGCACTCCACGAACGGGCATAAAATCACCATAACTAGCACCACCAATCCGTACTGAAAATGATCTTTTAGTCAAGAAGGTTCGAATAAAAGAGCAGACCTTTTCCGGCACAAGTGTGCCTTGCAGCACTTCCAGGATAGCACTGTGGCTGACGTTATGCCTTGTGAAAGTCCGTGGCAAGCAACGTCCGCACTTTGCGAGATCGGTTACCCAGTAGCACCATTGATGACAAATGCTCAAGTCCATTCACTGTCCCCAGACAAGGTCTGAACCCATTCTGTGCCGGTGGTACCGCCCGTAAGTGTCCATAGACCACTGAAGTCGCGTAGCCAGCATTCGCTCCAACAGTTTCCACAATGTGGACATTAATGCGATTAAGCGCAAATTGGGGAGGTGCTCAGGTGGTTTGCCTGGCTTCGGTATAGCGACGATATCTGCCCGGAGCCATGACTCTGGTATTTAGCCTGAGAGCCACAACTCATTGATGGAATCGAGGAGACGGCTCAGGGCCGGATCGTCGAGGTTCTTAATGTCAAGAAGCCAGACGACGCAGATGTCTTCGGGGAAAACACGTTTATTGGAGCGAACTTGTGCTCTCCTAATATGTCAAAAAAACAGAGTGACGTACGCATGCGAGCTACGGCGAGTCGAATACCCCTGCGTCTGCTCTGCAGGATTTTATCTTCCGGCGAACGGTTATCGAACCTTCGATTCACATCTAGAACATTGTAGATCCAAGAAGATTATTCTGGGCTGTTCACGTTCGATCGGAATGCTCTCCCTATCAGAACCGAAAACACATGCGTCACAGAAAGAAAGAATGGAACACGCGCGTTCCTTGGCACAGAGATAACACAGATTGGCGCAGCCGGGCGGTACAAGCAAAACAAAAATAAACACAATGCATGGTTCGCGGCATTACCCCCCTCGAAGAGTGCATCGACCCGATGCTAACATAAACGACAGTCCGAACAAAAAAAAATAAAAACTCGTAATCGCCCGTAGAAAGGTTTTAAGCGAACACGTGGAGGACTTCGGGCAGCGTGTGCCGTCGTGATGTGCCGGAGTCACCATCGGAGATCACATCGTAGGCAAGTTGGCCAACACGTCGTAGAATCTTGTAGGGTTCGAAATACCGTCGCAGAAGTTTCTCACACAGTCCGCATCGGCGGATGGGCAGCTAGATTGCTCTCTGTCACCACTCCGAAGAACGCGCTGCCGGCATCGGAGTCTTGCAGTGGTGGGTCGGCGTGGGTGTTTCCTGCCAGATTTGTGGCCATTTGTAACGTCGAATTCCTGCAGGCACAAGCTCCATCGTCCAAGGCGGCCAGAGGGGTCCTTCAAATTGTCGAGCCCACACACCGCATGGTGGTCTGTCACAACCTTGAACGCTCTACCATACACGTACGGGCGAGATTTTGAACTGGCCAATATGATCGCCAGGCACTGTTTCTCGGAGGCAGAGTAGTTTTTCTCCTCCTTCGTCAGACCGCGGCTCACATAGGCGGTTACCTTTTCACAACTACTTGGATTTTGGACGAGGACGGCACCCAAACCTATATCAGTGGCATCCGTATGCACTTTCGTTTCGGCATTTTCGTCGAAATGAGCGGGAACGGGTGGGATTTGCAGGGGTTTTTGCAGCTCGCAGAAAGCTTTTACTCGGTCCTTTTTCCTGCTAAAAAGGGTGCTATCTTTCGACAGGCGTGTGAGTGGCTCTGCAATGCGCACGAAGTTCGCGACGAAGCGCTGGTAGTATGCTCACAGTCCGAGAATTTTTCGCACGCCCTTGTTGTGTTTCGCCTTGGGAAGTTCGCAATTGCTGAAATTTTTGCCGGGTCTGGTAGGACTCCCGGGGCGCTGACGACGTGTCCCACGAACTTCAGTCCCTCAAACGCGAAACGGCACTTTTCAGGCTTCAGCGTTAATCCCGACGTACGAATGGCACCGAGTACAGACTCCAAACTTGCAAGGATGTTGTCGAAAATCCGGGCGAATACCACAACGTCGTCGAGGTATACGAGGCACGTGTGCCACTTCAGGCCAGCTAGTACAGTGTCCATGACTCTTTAAAACGTTGCTGGCGCCGTGCACAACCCAAAAGGCATCACCTTGAACTCGTCGAGGCCGTCCGGGGTTATAAATGCAGTCTTCTCTCGGTCTCTCTCATCCACTTCAATTTCCCAGTAGCCGGTCTTCAGATCCATCGATGAGAAGTACTTGGCATGGCAGAGGTGGGCCAGGGCGTTGTTGATCCGTGGCAGGGGGTACACGTCCTTTTTGGTTATTTTGTTATGTCGTCGGTAGTCAACTCAGAACCTTAATGTGCCGTCTTTTTTCTTTACGGGTACGACCGGTGCAGCCCTGGGGCTCTTCGAATGCTGTATATGTCGTCGCTGAGCATGTCGTCGACTTGAGTCCGGATGGCTTCCCGCTGGTGTGAAGAGACGCGGTACTATGACTGTCGGGTAGGTCGGGGTCCATCTTCGGTTATATTTCGGTGCTTCGCTAAAGGTGTCTGACGTAATTTGAACTTGAAGAAAAACACTCGCTGTATTGACATAACAAATTCAGTTATCCGTCACGATGTTCTTGCGACAGCGCCGGGTTCATGTCAAAAGGAAGCCGTCGATGCACAACTCTACGTCGGACGCTACCTTTTTCGAGTTCCCGGTGCGTCGGGGTGTCGCATCTCGGCTTGTGCGATTTGACAGTCGGGCACTATGAGTCGCCATAGTCATCGTCGTCTCAGCGGCAGGCTCTGTCGTTTCGGGTGCGCGTCGTGTCGTCGTCGGTTTCGGGAGTTACGTCCGGGTTAGATCAAGTCGTTAGGCCGCGGGTACGGTGTTCGGTGCGGCAATTTGTCGTTGGAGGGTTTTTGTTTTTTCGCCGTTGTGCAACTTCACCTCGAGAAGTTGCTTCCTTTAGTTTCCCCCGCGTGGTCTGGGGTCCTTCTACGTGAGAACTCAGCATTGTTATGGCGTATCGGCAACAGGAATGGGTAGGGTGACGGGGAACGGTTGAAACGGGCTGGTCGACGGCTGGTGTTCGATGGATACTCTTCAATTTCCGATGGGCGCTGGCCGGTTCGGGGGCGGAGTGCGTCGACAAAGAACAATCGTAAACCGACCCTCCTGTAGGGGCAGCGATGGTAGATGTGGTCGGCCTCTCCGCAGGTGTAGCACAGTGGACGAGTGTCGGACTTTCGCCACAAGTCGGTCTTTCTTGGTTGTACTGCAGGTGGTCGAGCCGGCGACAGGGGACGACTGTACTAAGCCTCGTGACAATAGGGTGCAGCTGGGCGAGGGCGATGCGCAGCAGCCACGTAGATCATCGCTTGCGGCTCGCGAGGTCCTATTAGCGTCGTTGAAGTTCAAAAGCGCTTGCTGCACTTCTTCTCCAATGACGTCAGTAAGAGAAGCGACTTGTGGTTGCGGTGGTGTTGGAAGCAGTTTCCGCAGCTCCTCCCTCACTATTTCGTTGATAGTCTCACGTTGGCTATCATCGGGAATGCGCACGCTGTCGACGCGATTCGCATTTACCGTGCCAACAAAGTTCCGGTCGTACTGCTTAGCACGCATTTCGAGGGCTTTCTCAATGGTGCTGGCTTGGGTCACGAATTCGGCGAAGGTCTTTGGCGGATTTCTGAGAAGTCCAGCAAACACTTCCTCCTTCACACCACGCATCAAGAAGCGCAACTTCTTTTCTTCCGTCTATTCGGGGTCCGCGCGGCGAAATAGTTGCTTCATCTCCTCAACAAAGATGACGACCCCTTCGTTAGGGTATTGCGTTCGCGTTTGCAACAAAAGGGTGGCTCGTTCTTTCCGCAAGACGGTAGCGAATGTTTTGAGGAACTCGCTCTTAAAGGGAGTCCAGTCGGTTAGGGAGCTTTCATGGTTCTCAAACCACGTTCGGGCCATGTCTCCTAAATAGAAGAAAACGTGGTGGAAAGTTTCTTCGTCATCCCACCTGTTAAAGATGAAGACGCGCTTCACTTTTTTCCAACCAGTCCTCGGAGTCTTCTACGGGAGATCCGCGAAACGATGGTGGTTCCCGGGAATGTTGAAGGACAAGGGCCGGATTGGTAGTGTTGGTCATGGTACCTGCGTTGATCGTGGTGGTGGTCACGACGTCTTCTTTTTTCACTTTATCCGGAAGCAGTCCAAACTCTGGCTGAAGACCTTGCTGTCGGCGGTTGGCATTAGTGGGACTTGCTTGTTGGCTTGACGAGGCGTAGGGTTCCTGACCCAACACCCTTACCAGATGTGTCGAAGCCACAGACGAAGCAGTTGTCTTCGATGGAAACATGTTTATTGAAGCGATCTTGTGCTCCCCTAACAACTCAAAGAAAACAGGCGGTGAGGCAGCAGTCAACAATGTGACGTACGCATGCGAGCTACGGCGAATCAAATATCACGGCGTCTGCTCTGCAGGCTTTTTATCTTCCGGCGCGCCTGGTTCTCGAACCGTCGATTCACATCTAGAACATTGTAGATCCAAGAAGAATATTCTTGGATGTTCACGTTACATAGAATGCTCTCCCTATCAGGACAGATAACACATGCGGCACAGAAAGAAAGAATAGAACACGCGCTTCTCTTGGCACAGAGATAAGCCATACCCGCGCAGCCGGGCGATAAAATCAAAACATAAATAAACAAAACGCATGGTTCGCGGCATTAAATCCTCGTACCTAACGCTGTCTGGGCTCGTGAGATGACCGAAATATCCCCTGGAATACCGCAACCAGGAACTATTCCATGGTGAAAGCTGATTGCATTCCACGGACCGCGGAATTAAAATGAGACGCTCCGACGTGGCGCGGTACAGGAAACGGTCACGGGTTGCTAGCCGGGAGGATGTCAAATGCATGGTACAAGCGGCGAACCACATCGAAGGCAAATCGGTCCAGGTTCTTGCCTGATGCCAGGCATGCACTGGCTGCTGAATCAAGAGTGCGCCCGCGTGATTTCATTGCCCGAAAAGTGCGCCAATTAAACGAGGTGGTGGACGAAGGACCGAGCGACTCACACCAGATAAGCCACCGCCACCGCGAAATACGCTTCTCATGTCGTCTGGCCGCAGTGGTGAACCGGTACAAATGCATTCGAGCCGGCGCACACGAGGGATCCCGCGAGGCAGCAACTTCAACCTGTGTGCGCTGGGCCCACAGCTGCAAACGTCAAATGTAAGGCTTTGGTCGGGACTCCTCTACCCACGTACTCCGACTGGCACTGCTCAGAGCCTCTTTATTCACAGTGGTTGGGTCGGCACTGGGGCCGTCATTGTTGTATTGTTGTTGCACCGGAACTCATCCCAATTTACTATAGTGTAGCTCCGCCGAAGCCGACGGGTCGAGTTCGGGGCAATGCCAAGCCTGATAGGGTGATGATCACTGCCCAAGCAATCGGCCTCTCGCTGCCAAGATACCACTGCACTACCAAGTCACCAGGTTATGTCGGGTGAGTAGGGCGGCATCCGGGGATGAGTGCATCGACGCGTAGGACATGATAAATCATTTAGAAGTGCGAAGTAGGCATCGTTGAAATGTTCAAGTAATGTACGTCCACGTTCACTTGAGGTAGGGTGTCCCCAATTGCAATGGGGCACATTGAAGTAACCCGTTAGGAATATGGGACAGCCAGCTATCGAAAGGCGCAGAGATGTTAGCCAGCCCAATTGCAGCCGGGGTGCACGTCCGCTGTGTTGCCGCACATAACACGACACAAGAATTATTGCACACCTGGGCAGTTGCACCTTTACCGCAACCACTTCCTGCCAAGCCGTACATCATGCTTTTAATGAAATCGGAGTTTGTGCATACGCCGTGTGCATATAAATTGCGGCTTTGCATTGTGGTGATGGGGTGGAGCCACACCGCCCATCGGGTATAGAAGGCGTAGCATAGGCTATAAATTTGGGGAGGCGAGGTAACCCGTTCGTCTCGTGGAGCAGGAACGCCCAAGCTCGAAGTTTGCCTAGGCGAAGACGTTCACGAAGCTCACCCATCTTGGTTGTGAGCCCCCGGCAGTTCCACTGTAATATATGTGGGTCAGGCATAGTAATAAGAGGTCAAGCGAAGTGGGGCTGCTAACAAAGACACAAAATTCTGTAGCTGCTGCACCACAAACTGAAGGCGCTCTTGTTGGGTGCGGATATAAGGGACTGGCTTTTGCTGGTGCAGGCACCGTGGTGAGAGACCGTGCTGACTCGAATGGCTTGGTTGTTCTGGTCGCTGACGTTGCGACCGACGAATTACCGATTACGGTGCTGGCTGAGCTTGTTCACCTCAGCTTGCAGCACAGCCAACTGTTGGTCTACCTCTACTAGCTCGTCTGTCCACAGAGATGCCTTTCCAGATAGCTTGGTCTTATTCCGGCGGCACGAAGAGCGACAGAGCACATCGCGGTACGAGCGCTGTGTGTACTCTGCCGGCTCTGCAATGACTTCCTCCATAGCGTCTTCGTTATCCTCCGCCAAACACTCGAAGCGATTGGACGTATAGATTGCCTTGGGCTCAAACCGGCGTCGCCACGCTCGTCGTTTAGCAAGTGCAGCTTTGCATTTCGTAGCACATTTCTTGTCCGTAATGTCCTGGTCATCGCTACGACACAGACCGCGTCGAAACGTGACCTTTGGCGGCATGGCCGACGGGTTAGATGGCGGTTCTGATTCAGAAGAAGCGAGTGGTTCTGGGGCAGAGGATGGGCACGAAGTGGTCACGTGCCTCTGACGAAAGCATCGGTAACAGTGCGCCACTCAAGCCGTGAACCGGCGGAGCCGAAGTACGCAGCCATTGTACAAACGTCGTTGTGGGGGCTCTAGCAGACCACCCAGAGTAACCAGGCACGTGCGGCCAGAGCCTATGTAGCGGGCAAGACGCACCTGGTGAGTGGCACACCGTAGGCTGGCACGAAGGACTTCGGGATCCTCGCCAGGGTCTATCCCAGAAACGCCAGATGTCACTTCCCGACAGCAGGTACACTTGTACAAGAAGCTGCTTTTCAGCCAATAGTGGAATACGGTTTAGGGAGCATAGCCGCTGGACAGCCTCTTGAGACGCCACCCACACAAATATAGTGTTGGTGCGACTGTGTAGACGTAGCCAGCATATCCAGGGGTTTCCAGGCACCTGTGAAGAGTCGGTTGAAGTAACTTCGTTGGAAGAGTCAGCCCAGGCCGCACAGGACTGTTCGGCCTAAAACAGGCCGGTGTACTTTGGCCGGTGATTTTCTGTCCGGCCGTTTTCCGGCAGCCATGTTCGGCCCATGTCCAAATGTGGGCCTTTAAGCCGTATACGGCCGTACTCCCATGGCTGTCCAACGGCCAGTGTCCGTCGCCCAGTCGACCTGCTTACGGTCATACGGCCAGATTCCAGCCGTAGGGCTCCGACCATTGAAAAGCCACCCGTGTACGGCCGAAGTACGGCCGCCGGAAGACAGCCGAGATGCGGTCGTCGGACTCCAGCCGGACTAAAGCTACCGGAAATACGGCCGTGCTACGGGCATTGGAGTTCAGCCACAGTATGTTAACTGTACTGAGGCCGGTCACTGCATGTCGCGCAAGCAGTTGACTCATTCGCGCAGTGCAGAAGCAGCAGAAACTCAGCATTTTGGGTCCAATGCAGCCACATCAAAGTGAGCTCGCCGCAACCACCAGCCGTCCATCTTTCAGCGCAGCCTTGCTTAATTACCAGCCTCAGTTGACAGCAAAATTCATTAAATAAAAAGTTCTCACAAATTGTCGTTCCTTTATTGCTGTGCCTGTTTACTGCCGAACACAAAAAATATTCAGTTCTTTGTAGAGCTTGAATAGATCTATTGTCCAGGTCCTGATATCCTCTGTGGGGCGGCTTACCTGTAATAAAGGGGAAAGAGGCGGGGGGGGGGGAGCAGCGGAGGGCGCACACTTCAGTGGGTTGAATTTTAGAGAGATAAATTGCGCCGCTTTTAGCCAATTTCTTTTAGGGCAATATTCCGGAACACTTTCATGCCATGACTACATAAACTATTTTTATAACAGTTGCTTGACCAATTTTGCGGTATATAAAACCGGCGCGAATGCCTTTATGAAGCGTTTTCGTACTCAACAAAACACTCAAAAGCATTTAATATAACTTCTTCAAAAAAGGTATGTCCAGTTTTTGCCCATTTTTCTTGCAAAGACATTTTATACTCCATCAACTTTTCTGATTATCTTGCCCAATGCTGATCCTAAGAAGGAGCGAACGGGTACTTTTATTTTCAATCTATTTTAATGTTGTTTTCATGAGTATACGTCCAGACCACTTAATAGCCCAAAAGAGCTTACTTTTCGTCTAATGTCATACTACGTTAAAAAATTCTAGATGCGTTGCGAATAACGCCCTGCTTCAGGTGGCTGCAGTGGGTATCCCTCTGGGTTCACGCAAGGAAAGGCGTAAAATAAAGTTACATAATTTGTTTCAAACAAATAACATAGCAATTGTAGCATGCATACAGGAAACCTTGCATACTTCAACGAATAGAGCAATAAATATTTTTATTGGTCAAAGTTAAATGCGTAGGGTTCTCAACCCGTCGGAGGCAAACTTGCGCCTCTGGAAGTTTATTTATTTATTTATTCATTGTTTTATTTATTTATTTATTTATTTATTTATGTCCGCTTGCCTTTGCATGCATTACAGAAGGGAGATAAATAACACTAAGCATTAAATATGACACAAAATAACAAAATAATTCTACAAAGCGTGAAGAAAATTGTGAATATAAACAGTTAATGCAATCATACGTGGGAGATAATTGCACTTCAGTATTGATGTAAAATAAAATGAATCGCGCAAGGCGTCACCTTTAAAGGTAAGTTAATAATTTGGTTTAAGCTAGCGGTCCCACTTTGCGGTATGTAGAATGGCGCTTGGACATACTTCTCTCCTTCTACTACAGTTTTCGAATGATAGATATTACAAAAAAAGTTCAACCTGTGGTTTTGTCTGTGATCTTTCACGTCCTGCCATTTCAGTTTACTTTTACTTTCTCTCATGCTAAGTTGAGCGAGCCAATTACCTAATACGAATCGCACTGAAATATTCTGTATGTTTTCGAGCGTATTAAATAGCTCTTTGGTGTAGGGATCCACGAAAACACATGCGTACTCCGAGATTGAGCGCATATGAGTGAAATACGGTTGTTCATTTCAGTTAAATGGAGGTTCACTGAAATTTCGTCTCAGAAAGACAAAAACATATGCAGCCGTAACTTTTTTGGTGTGAACCTGCCTATTTACCCCTCTAACCACTCACTAAATAAACTCCTAGGTGTTTATATTCCTCGCCCGTTGTCACAGCAGCATAATTTACGGTATACGTATTCAATTGGAATGAAGGTTTTTCTTGTAAATGTGCCGTTAACACACTGTTTAACATCCAAAAAATATTCTGAATCAGCACACCAGAATGTTATTAAATTCGAATAAAGCTGCAGGTATACGGAAACACGTTCATTCGCTATAGTCCGGTAAACTACACAGTACTTTTGAACAAAGCTATAGGGCCAATAGTAATAATGCAAAAACCGATTCATTCAGTTCATAGGATGAAATGTACTACGCAGAAGGTGATATGGAACACCATCATTTGCTTTTTGGCTGTCCAAGAATATACAATCAACCACTTTAGGCTTATCTATTGCAAGAGCCAAATCGTGCCTGAACTCAACAATCTGCGTTGAGCAAGAAAATCCTGACAAAATACGTGTTTGCTAGGATGCGGGCGATTATGTTTAACCAAATGAGTCATATCGCAAGAGTAGCTAAGCTCACCTTCAAACATCGGAACTAAATTAACAGCTAGGCTTCGTCAGTGAAAAGGCTCTGTTGTTATCGCAAATTTAAAATATTTTTTTTTCTAAATAGGCAGTCGTAAAATACCATGAAGTAACCTAGTGCAGGGCATGAAGTTGATCCTGCCAATGCACGAGCAAGTCTCTTCTGCGCTTATCACCAACAACATAGCGCAACATTGCTTGTCGCAGTTTAATTGTAAGCCGAATAACTCGCGCTTTTGCTCGCACTTGCCTTTCTTTGGTGGGGAGTCCTTGACATGGTGGCGGTTTAGCTCCTGCGTGGTGGCCGCTCGCTCGACGCCCTTGAAGGCCAGTTATTCTGGTGAACCATCTCCATCTCGAATCGTACATCTCTGCTGGGTCGATGTCTCCAATGCTCTTCATTTCTTGAGGGGGCGAATAGCCTCGAGCTGATGCGTCGACGAAGCCGGCGGCAGCGGCGTGGTAGCGGCGATGACTGGCAAGGCTTAGCTCACCCGTCGGTGTGGCACAGTCTGCTTGTGGGAATATAATGACATTTCGATGGCCTAAAAGGTTCCCTTCTAAAGTCCAGTGAGTCCTTCCACCTTGCCGGTTCACCGAGAACACTCATTACTGTTTGACAAACGATGTTCGTTCATTTAAAACGTAGAAACACGGAGCGGATGAAAAACGCGTCCCCGTCGTTCGGCTCCCTAATGGCTTTTTCTCCCCCCAGGAAAAAACCGGTTGGTCTCCTTCCAAACACGACTGTGCGTGAATTTTCGGCGCCCAGGCGCGTGCCGTTGTTCGGCTGTATGCCGTTTGCCGTAAAAATGACGTATAACCAGATGCCTTACGTAGGCCGGTGTCCTCTTGAACACCGGTTGCCAAATATTCTGTGGCCATTCGCTTGCCGTAATGCGGCAGAGGAAAGCTAAAAGAATGAAAAACGTATATTCTGGGGCCGCACGTCGTGCGGTATCCTTCATAGCACTGGTTGCCCGAAGAAAACGAATATATTCTACCGCCGAACGCGCGGTTCACCGTTGAAACAACGAATGCACGGCAGCCGCGCTCCGGCCGGTCTCCTTTCGAACACCAACTGCCGCACGAATACGCATATTCTGTCGCCGGTCGCTTGCTGTGCTTCGGCCGACTACCGCTTTCCGAAGAAAAAACGGATGCCCTAAGGCCGTACTTCGGCCGTTCTCTTTCTCAACATCGGCGGCCGTAAGAGAACTGAATATCTGGCAGCCGCTGAGCTGCCGTTGTGCGTCCGTACACGGGCGGACGGAAAAATACCGAAGCGCTGGTTGCCGAATGTTGGCCGTTCAACGCATGATCAGTGGCTGCCAGAACGTGGATGCTGGCCGGACATGCCAGAAAGCGGCTATAGACGGGCCGGTCTTGGGGCACACTTTCTGTGCCGCCTGGAAGGATGTTGAAGCGCTCTCTAGGTTCGATGGCCACCTTGTACGTGGAGGAGCTGGCCGTCGCTGTAAAGCCCTGTGGAGCGGCGGTCACTGCACGAGGTGGACCGGCTGCCGGTGGTGAATGGCGCTCATCCTACCGCTGAAGTGGCTTGTTTGTGTCCGAGGAACATGGCCACTTGGCCGCAGGTGAAGTTGAGTTTTCAGTAGTGACTTGGGGTGCCCCATGGTCAGATGGACGCTCACATAAACTGGAGGGCTCAGCCGGAGGTAGCGGGATCGGTGGTATTACCGCCTTTGGTGGAAGATCCTCTAGCTTCGGGTGCGCTTCTGCAGCAGCAAAGGTCACCGCCACTTGCGCTACATGTCGGACAGAGCTGAGCGGTGCCATGCCCTCCAATTGGACGGCGATTGAGGTGCTAGGCCTAGCGGCCGGTGTGCTGGATCCAAGCAGAGGACCTCCCCGAGGGGTCATCCTCTCGCTTGCCGACTGTCCTTTGAGGGGCAAGAGACGTTGTAGCGTGGATCAAAAGGCACAAGAGGGTATAAACCAGCTGATAATTACGAATTCAGTCGAAAGCAACGAGCATGGGAGAACACGAAAAGACCGCTCCTTTTTGTCGTCGTCGTCCGCACCAAAAAGGCCGTGGGAGCCTTGTTCAATAGAGACGTTCGAACAGGGCTCCCATGGATTCGTTTCCTGGCGGCGCACCCACAACAAGGGGGCCATCTGCAACACCCGGCTCTACTGGCTTCGCTCGTATCTGTCTGCGTCTTGAGGCAAGGTACCTTCCCAAGTGAAATTCAAGCGTGATATGGGTGGTGGCTTCAACCTTCCCCGGGTGGCGTTCGACGTTTCTGCCACTTCCTCTATTCGGGATGGTGGCTCCGTGTTAGGTTCTACAAAGACTGTCTGGCTGTGCTATGCGGTTCAAACGATCGTCAAAGCCCACGAAGTTTCTGATACCGGTGCGCTTGCGTTGACCAAGTAACGAAGGCACCCAGGAACGTTGTCCGGTCCACCCTTCCAACTAGGAATAGATCCACACCTACGCAACGACAAGTGGTCACTGTGGCTGGCGTGACCTTCCAGAGAATCATCGCCAAGTTTCGCAATAAGGCCCAAAGTGTGGCTTTGAACCCCGCTTGTCGAAAGCGAAGATAGTCAGCCTGGCACGTAAAGTCTTATTCTGGAGAGTGACAAGGAGCGCAGGATCGAGGAGTGCATGGATACCGTCGAACAGACTACAGCAAGGCCTGCAAAAGGCTTCAACTGTAACGGTATGGTGGATTTCCTAGCGAACAATGAATGGAGACTGCTTGTTTTGGATAAACAGGGCTCATTCGTCGTTATACCTTATGGCATGTTTTGTGAGAATGTTTTAGGTGCAGTATATATTATTTTAGGTCAACGTATACAAGCCACTTATTACAACAAGAATGATGCCATTGTGCAGCTGCCTGGGTTGAATTTGTCTAAACTTGCGCAGTGTGCCAAGAAGTCGAGCAATATGCAGGTTGAGGTCTTTTATATGGTAAACACGTAGAATCCTGATGTTCCGTTCCGTGTCATCGTAACCGAGTGTTATTCTTGTTGTTCACTTGTTCACCTTCACATGCACCCGCGTGGGCATGCGTATATGTATGTTTTGTTTGCACTCACGAGCGTATGTGGCGTGCATACATATAAATTTTTCTTTATATGTACTTATTCCCAGTATCCATGTTCCCCAGTAAGTTACGACGGTGGATTGTACTGAACTTGCGTGTATGCCAATGTACTTTGCAGTATACCTTGTCACAAGCCCTGTCTCAGCGCGTGCTAATGTACCCGACTGTAATCTTAATTCCTTAAATGTATAAATTGAGTGTGTGTCTGTGTATGTGGTGTGTGCGTGTGCGTGTGTGTGTGTGTGTATGTGTGTGTGCGTGCGCGCATGCGTGCGTGCTTACGTGTGTGTGAGTGCGTGTGCGTGCCTGCGAGCACGCGCGTGTGCGGTGGTACTATGTACTTTGTGACCCCTGCACTTCATAACCAGTCTCCATGTTTTACCGTTTGTTTATTTGTGTGTCGCCGTGTCCGTTTTGTGTGCACCACAAGGCCTAGTAATGTTGGTGGGCACCACCCAATAAACAATACACAATAAAGAATAAACAATTAACTGTATGTCTGGATATCTGCTAAAGTGCTTTTCATTCCTGCGCATTGTTGACCCGTACGTTAAACAAAGCTTTGGTTGGTTTGTCAATTTTTTGCGCAAGGCAAACACTGCTAATTTTCGGGCCGTGAGTGTAGTTGGGGAAAATGTTTTTCATTCTCTTCTGCATGATCACATCATGAATGCTCTCAAAGGCTGCTTTACAACGGAAAATGATGAATTCGCCTTCCGTATGCACTGTGGTTTAACATTACAGTAATTCATCAAGCGGTTGTTTTTTTTTTATCTGGGGTCTTTCTTATTTCCTCCAACTATGATGTTCATACAGGAAAAGAAACAATCTTATAGGGTCATGGGTCACCCCAGTCTTAGGTGACTTCTTTTTGCGCAAAGTTGACCTGGCACTAGAGGTAGTATTGCATTCCCTGGCAGTAAAAGTGCAGTGGTAAGTCGATGACATACTTGTTAGTTTTGATACGAATGCCTACGACCTCCTGTGTGTTTTTGTCTTGTTTTTTTTTTCAGTAGACTGGCTTTGGCCTCAAATTCAAAACTGACGACATTAGGGATACATAAAACTAATTGTTGGATTTGAAACTGAAATTTTTGCAGGACTGTGTTTGCTGGAGGTACGCTCCAAAGTAGATCAAACCTTCGCTAAAGTACCACTTTGGTATCAGCAAATTAGTGAAAATGCCTTAGCTCTTTCCTGCTTTCGTTCGGCGGAGTGTAACTCGTGCGAAAATTTGATGGAAGAAAGCTTGACTGATCATGCGCAGAAACACAAAGAAGCTGGCGTTCCGCAGTACATGCTCTCTTTGGCATGCCAAAAGTTGACTCACCAGTAATAAAGCTCAGGGCCTTTTTTACCTGCTCTTGCAGCGATGCATGTTGTAATCATGAGGAAAGGATGTTATTCGAAGAGTTGTAGTCAAGAATAGTTGCGCGAATGGGTGCCCAAACACCCTAAAGCCGCTGGCGCCACCAATGCTACCTCAAAGGTCCGCTTGCCGACTAGCTGAAAATTCCTCCCACGTTGCCAGAATTTTGCCTACTAGTCAGCCCTACCTGTGCAAATATTTTTCGGTCATCTTGAAGGGCTTTTAAAGCGAGATTTTTAATTTGTGTAACTTCTAAGTATTTATCGGTGGGTGGCATATTAGTGGAGGAGGAGGTGAGCCTGCGCAGCTACAAATTTTAATAGATTCACTGATCACATGTCCATCAGTCTAATGAAACGTTAAAACGAACTTGTCGAGCAGTTCAATGCGAGCTCTCTGGTGTCGTCGTCGGTAGAGCGGATTGGGATTGCCGCGTTACACAAGGAGTAAAATGCCTGAAATGGGGTAGTGAAAAAAAGGTTCTTGTTTGTCCCTTATAGTTAAACCTCGAGTCCTCAGTGTTTTGAGTAAATATTTGGCATGAAAGTATGGTCAACTGTCGGTCACACAAAGTATGCTTTGTTTTGTCCACTCAGTGGACGACGTCCAGCTTCACGGGGGAGCCTTCTTCACAGAGTTGTAGGGTACTAATTGCCTTGTATACCTAAAAAATATAATGTAAAAATTATAGGTAATGTCATGAGATGTCTACAGTACTTCTTGTGCATACAGCTTGAATATAGCACTAAACCTTGTTTCAGATGGATGTTGAGCAATTGAAGACGTCTACATGACGTTGATTGCAAGCGAGCTAAAAGACGGCCTCTTAAAACTGTGTTGAACACGTTTTCGATAGCGCAATATCATCTAACTTTTTTGCAATTGTTGTCGTGCACACGTCTTTTCTAGCTTAGAATTGAAGGCACATACTAATAATAAATTCTACCTATCTACGCAAGACGTGCCAAAGTCACCCCGTAATAGAGGTTTTGTAGGTGTCTTAAGAAGACTGCAAAGACGATTACAAAAGAAAAACCTCTTCGTTGCGTTTAGCACATTAAGATATTGTCGTTGAACAATGGTCCTCGGCAGAATTTTTTCTTGAAGGGGAAATCCTCTTCCATTGCTACGCGAGGAGAGGGAACGGGGAAAAAAGGCAACTGATCCTGTGGGGCTACTTGGGGGCCTGGAAGGTGTTTTTTTGCACCCTCGTGTTTATACGCATCGCTAAATCTAAACTGATTTGGCTGCAGTAGACCTACAAAGCCCTTCTTGCACAACGTGATTGCAAAAATTCAGTTCGGTGTGAGATTGTGCAAATTATCGTATGAAATTATTTCTTATACTGTCTACTGGACGCGTGTCAAGGGATTTGAGGGAAAGTGACTATTCCCAGATATGATAATTCTGGCTGTCCTAGAGTTTGCGGAAAAAATTGTTGGGAAGCAAAAACAAAACGTGGCCCCCTGCCTTCGAGGAGGCAGTGCGGACTGAAGATGAGCATCTTCAACTCGAGCCTGTGGAGCGAGATATCGTGACGCTGTCAGGCCGGGGAGCCCTGCGACCCTGTGGCGGGGTGCGGGATCCTAGCCTGAATGGCTACAAAGGCAGATACAACTAAGTAGGAGTCATGAATACGTAGTAATAGGACTTTATTTGCAGACAGCAATAAAGTTTTCCCAACTCAATCCAATCAAGCGTAAAAGAGTCAAACCTTGGGAAATGGACTCATTGTGAATTCTTTGACAGGTTGGAGCCGAGGTGGCAGATGAAGAAGAAGAGAAAGCGGCAACGGGATTGCACCCAATGGATGAATGAAATGGGCTTTGCATTTTTGGCAAACAGTTTGTAAACTTTGGGATCGACTGGAACACTGTTCGGTTATTTGCCTACTCAGGGTTAGCCCCCAAACCCCGAAAACGAATTCGTCATCCCCAAAAATCGAAATTCTCGATAAACCACTGTGGCTACTTTAGACTTATAGACACGCATTTGTGGTTTTTATATGCAGATAAATGAGAACTGGGCTATCACGGATAAATAGAGAAAGAAAAAATGAATTCGTTGGACCTATAACAAAGCATACATAATATGCGTACTACCGTTTCTAACGTGTGTCTTACGTGCACGGAGGCTGTGCACGGGCACACTTCACTTTGTATTTAAAGCTCCTGTAGAAAAAGAATCGATGCCATCCCTGCATATTATTTTGTAGTAAAAACTAGGAACCATTGGCTTTATGTGCGAGCTGCAGTGAAATTTCAATAGTTAAAAAAAGGCTACGGCAAAAAAAGCAGTTTTCATTTCCAAAGCAAATTTGTTGGCATCAGGGTGTCTTTCAAAACACATGCACATGACTAATTGAAAAGGAAGGGGTTGTAAAGGGCGAATTTTAGTTTCTTTGATTTTTTAAATCCATATAAAATTAAATTGAAATATACCCAAGAGCACGTACTGAAATGTAGAAGCTGCTTGTTACCGTTTACTGGGATTCGCGCCATTTCAGTTAACCACGATTCATAAACTTGGAGATGAAGTACGTGATGGTACTGAAGTGCTTTACAACCCCTTGCCGTAAAATATTCACAATATTTTGAACTCCCTTTGTCTAAATTATGATACGAGAAATGAAATTGTGGGGCAAATATTTTTGAATGTGAAACAAATATATGGCGAAACCAAACAATATTGGTGAGGTTTGCATTAGGGTTGCTATAAGTCGCCGAAGGCTTGGACCATAGCGAAGTTTGATTATTTCATAATATGTAAGCTCTTAACAACAGATCAGCAGTATTTGCATTAGGTATTTTAATTGTTTTTTTGCACGTTAATTTGCAGTACTGGTCATCATCATATGCATCAATATCGTAGTGTTCCTCATGCATGACTTACGGGTGCGGATGCAAGGCTTTTACATTTTTCGCCAAGACGAACGCGGCAGCAGGTGCTAGATTACGCAGCATCCTGCTTCGCAAAATGGACGTCTCTAGAGCGAGCAGTTTTGGGCCGCCCCTTGAGGTGTATATGTACGTGCTCTGTTTTCTTGGTAGCTTTTGCGAGCGCTACGTGCCGGCGTGGACAGCGGGCGCTCCTTGTATGCCTTGGGGACCACGCGCGCAGTAAGCGGTGGGTGTAACTATGACCCAGACAATTGGTGATGCCACATGGCGTACACATTATGAAAAGAAAAAATAGCTTCGCTGTATATGCCTTAGCCAAGTATAAATACCAGTCCAAACGGCGGGCCCAGAAGGAGAGCCGCACGTTTCCTCACTTGCAGTAGGTACTCCGACTTACGCAGTGCAAAATGGCATGAATATGGGAACTGATTGCACCCAGGGTGCACCAGATCGACCGAGCGATAACAAAAGAACGTCGCGGTTTCTAAAACGAAGCGAATTTTCCAAGAGTTAAGCACTAACCTCTGTAGATGGGGGTTGAGCCGCAATCAACTACATAGTGAGGTGAGTTTACAGGACCTCGCACGGGGCACCTTGAGTAATCTTGGTCACGGTATTCGCGACACCGCGGACCCCGAGCCTCCAAACACAGGCTTCATTCATCGGTGACGATTTTGTTTATAGGTGGAGATTGAGAAACCATTAACGGTGGGCTCGGATGCGTGGTCAAGCTCCGGCGGATAGGCTCGCTGTCTGTTTACCCGGCATGGAGCTCCGGAACCTCTCAAGCTATCAGGGTAAGGTTTGAGAAGGAAGTACCCCCGTCGCCTGCTTCTTTTACATGTCGTATGGTATATGAATTTTTTAAATCCAAAGATCGTCACACTAAAAGCGGCCGCACCGAAGCAAACTATCCTCCTCTACCTGAAATGGCAGTTCCCAAACCACCTTAAAACTTCCCTTCTTTTCTGATAATTAAACCTGCTGAAACATCCTACCCTGTAACATCGAACTCAGTATTCCTCAGATCTAAGTTTATCGAGAGTGTAGTGGACCCGAACTACAATGCACGAAATCTATCGGCTGGAGAAATCCTTGTCGAAGTCCATAACCAGGCACAATAAAATGCCTTCGTGTACAGACCTTGATTGGAGTTTTACCAATAATAGTAACTCCCAATAGAACTCTGAACACCTCCCAGAGTGTCACATCTGAGTTAGACCTGAAAAATGAAAGCGACTCTGATTGGCGGGAAGGCCTACTAGACCAAGGAGCCACAGCTGTCAGACGAATTACGGTCCACAGAGATAACCAAGAAATCTCAACAGAGCACATCTTACTTACATTCGATTGTTATAACCTTCCCTAGTCCGTGACTGCAGGTTTTTTCCCGGTGTTAGGTAAGGCCATACATACCAAGTCGCTGCTTTACATGTGGACGGTATGGGCATGGCACCAATACGTGTCGGGAAAAAATACATGATCCATGAGCTCCAGTCACAACCAGTTATCAGACAACTGTACAGAGCACGTTTTCAAATGTCCCAACTATGAAGGGCACGACATGCCCTTCATACAATCATGCATCAAGTTCAATGAAGAAAAGCGAATAATTAACTTGACAGTGGCACAAAACATCTCGTACTCAGAAGAGCGGAAAATGTTCGCCTGTTTCGCGTCTCCAAAGTACGCTGACGCAGCTCGCCGGAGTGCGGAGCGGTGTCTGGATTCGGTGGCGACACAGTTTAGTGAGTCTGATGTGGTGAGTATGATTTTATTCAAATGAAACGCAAATACTCGTACACTGTCTTTTATACAAATGCATGCAAGTCTTTTGTGTGGTGTCATGTGCCGCGCATGCTCCCCATTTTGTCAGCACAAGGGCATTAAACATAAAGAGTAGTATATTTACAGCAGAAGCGTCATCATCATCATCATCATAATCATCACAATCATCAACGGCCTATCTACGTCCACTGCAGGGCTAAAGCCTATCCCAATATTTTCATTTACACTGGTCCTGTGCCAACTGTGATCAATTTATATCTGCAGACCTCTTGATCTCATCCGCCCATCTAACTTTCTCCCGCCCTCTGCTAGGCTTGCCTTCTCTAGATATTCACTCTGTTTCCATTAATGGCAAACGGTTATCTTGCCTCCGAAATTACTTGCCCTGCCCACGTCAATTTCTTCTTTTTTATTTGTACTAGTATGTCGTTACACGCGTTTGTTCTCTGACCTACTCCGCTATCTTCTTGTGCCCTAGTGTTACACCTATCATTTCCGCTCCATTGCCCGCTTAGTTGTTCTCAATTTAAGTTGAACCCTGTTAGCTTCCAAGTTACTGACCCATAGGTGAATACCGGCAAGATGCGGCTGTCATACACTTTCTTTTTCAGGGACAATGGTAGGCTCCTATTTATTATCTGAGAATGTCTGCCGCATGCACTCCACCCCATCATGATCCCTCTAATCATCTCGGCCTCATGGTTTGGATCCGGGGTCACAACTTGGCCTAAGTAGATATATTCTTTTACCACTTCCACTACTTCGCCCCCTATCCCAAACTATTGGGGTGTCCCGAGGTTAATCATCATTAATTTATTTTTCTCCGCATTATTTTCAGGCCTATGGTTCTACTCCGTTCGTCTAGTGCAGAAAGCATGCTTTGCAATTCGTTCACCGAGTTATTTAGCAAGGCAACGTCACTTGCAAATCTGAGTATACTGAAGTATTCTCCATTAACCCTTACTCCCACCTGTTGCCAATCCAACTTTCTGAATACTTCTTATAAACATGCTGTGAATAACATTGGAGAGATTGTGTGTACTGTTAGCTTTCCACTACCGCATGCCTGATGGCCGAGATAGTCCATTATCAAATAAAACCTTCTTGATTTTTTACTGTTTATAGCAATTACAGGATTTGCCCAGCACTATAAGTTTTCTTTTATAGTGCGAATGGCAGATAGTATGTTGAGTTTCATTTGTGTCTTGTGCAAAAAAATAATAAAAAACTACGCAATTTAGGGCAACATATACCACGAAGTATGTGGAGTGAGTTTCTTGAACTGAATTAGCGTCTCGACTGGGGCCAGTTGGTTCATTCTGAGCTTAAACAACAGCGCAAAAGACAAGGACTAGGAAGAAGCACAGACAAGCGCTAACAAACAACTGAGCGTAATTTATTGCGGCTCGTAAATCGTACATCGTACATCGTACATCGGGCAAACTGGAAGATGCGTGAATGACCGGCTGCGTGAACACGCCAACTCTATAAGACACGCACGGGAAGCAACCTCGCTCTTCATTGCGCATCATGCGGCTGTGTGCCCTGTCTGGATGACTGCGCCATTTTGAAGCGGTACAGAGATACAGACACGAGGGAGATACACGAAGTGTTCGAGATTGCGGTGAAGAAAGAAAAATGCGTTAGCAAGCCGTTGGTGGCTTTAACACAAAAAGAGATAAATTACCTTAATGGGTAAACGTGTGCTTGTAGATATGATAAGACGTGATTACGTTTTCTCATGGTTGTGTAAATCTTCTGTTTTTTGTGTATTTTTATGTGTGACGAGCGTATTTATTAGCTAGCCGCAATAAATTACGCTCAGTTGTTTGTCAGCGCTTGTCCGTGCTTCTTCCTAATCCTTGTCTTTTGCACTGTTGTTTAAGATCAGAGTTTCTTGAATCTGTTGGAAGCTGACATGTACGATTGCCATAATAAATTGAGAAACGCTACAGGAGAACATGAGATTTAAGAAAATACAGTTCGTAAAATTTCAAAGATTTTTGTAACAGCCAAAATTGTCCAGATTTATGGTCCTCCTCACTGGGTTATTATGGCTTTGCCTCTCAACTGCTTGAAAGCATGACAGAAGCAGCGCCGTCTCAATTTGTACGAACAGGCCCGGCGACAGCACTGTGGAAAATTTGGTCCCTTCGTGCTACCTCAGTGCCTTCTCTGGCTCATTACCTTGTTTCTTGCATTGCTTCAAAGGACCATGACAGGAGGTAAGAGATTTTGTGCATTCAAGCCCGCGGTGACTTTTTATGTTGTAGTGGTGGTGTGAGAAGAGGGACTATGCTACAATGACACCAATGCATGCTCATGGAGTGTTAGCCAAGTTGAGGTGGTTGGGTTACACGGAATCAAGAAACCACCTTCCTCAGCCAGAGCTTCCAATAAAGATCAGTAATCGTTCAAAACCAAAACACGTGATGGAAATCATCACAAGGCATGAATATGTTAAAAATTAGGTGTAGAGGCGACGAACGACTCATTTGGACACACGAGGAGAACATTGGAAACGAAACAGCTGTCGAAGGTAAAAAGTTAGATCCATAAAGTATATGAGAAGCGGCCCTTTAGGCCAAGTTGACCTTAAAATTTAAACAGCCCAGATTCAGCCATGCCAGCCAATCAGGCTCACCTCATGCACTATATGCCAATTTTCTCAAGGAAGCCATGGTCTATTGTGGCCAAATCGTTGCACGGCTAAGGCCACGGAGGCAGGTGTGATATTAGCCAGAGCAGATACTTTGTGTTCGAAGCAAGAATCAAAAATGCCTGTATTAGATTTTGGACTGTGTTAAATGTCTCCTGGCAATTTGAAATATTCCAGAGCCCACGTCATTCGCGCCTCCTAGCCCAGGTGAAGCATTGACAAAAATAACACCCTAAAGGTGCATTTTTGTTTTGTTCTCAAAATATAGCTGTAAAATAGCGGGTAAATGCCTTTGGTTCATATACACTCATATTTAACACCAGGACTGATTATGTATTACGGTAGGGCAGTCTGACTGATGGAGGCAATTGACTTGGCATCCCTTCGAGATATCATGTCAGTTATGAAACGTTGGCTTGAGAATTGCCCAGACAGGTTGAAAATGTTTCAAAGAGGTAGAGGACTTTGAAAGTTTATTTTAACCACCCGACATATGGGATTCTTGAATGTTACTCACAAAATGACGGTTTCAATCAGCAAGACAGAAAGTCGTCAGGGCATCATTTGGCGGCCTGGAATACTGAGAAGCAGAATCATGTCAATGCTAAATAAGTTTGGAAAGTTTGTTTTGGGGGTCTGCTTCCAACAAGTATTTGTTGAGAAGACTGGATTCTCACCAAACATTGTGGAGATTCCTGCATTGAAAAAGTTTAATTGGGAAGGAAGTTTCGTGTAACCCAGTTCTCCTGACATATAATCGGGGTATAACAAAGGGGTAAAGTCACAAGTCAAACGAGAAAGAAAACAACCCTAATTATAATTCGGAATTTGGCTGAAACGGCTTTATATTTTGGCATTGCAAGGTGCACAATTTCTCCAAATGACTAGTTGTCCACATAAAAAAAAACAAGTTTTATTGTGGGGGAAGGCTAGAAGGGAGTGCCGCAAATATTCCACACCCCTTGTGTTTCTTTTCCTGCGGCTCTAAATTTGCTTAGGTATTGCGAGAAGCGCAGGGAATAATTGTAGTTTGCGTAATCTAGCCGAAAACAGTTGTCAAGCCAATTTTATCATTTCCTGCAACCAATTAGCGTAATTGGCCTGAAATCATTGTATTGGGTGTAATATTGGCATCTTGTATAGGCGGGGCTGTGATGCCACTTAGAATGTATACCCACTTCGCCCATTCCCTATCATCATTCACGGTTGCGTTCCCCTACCCATCACAATTCAGGTATTTAAAGGAACGAATGGTTCAGAAAACGATTCTCAGCAGACGTTCATTGGCAACCCTTCAAATAGTAGCCAACTTAAGTAGTTACTCTGGCCCTGGCTAAGTCTGTCACTCTGGCATTTCAGTTTCCAGTGTGTCCGTGTATACTCAGGTTAGTTTGTTTATCTCATCGAAGGAAGTTTAACCCGCCGCACCCATATCAGCATGCCTAGATTTTCAGCACTTCAAAAATCAACAAGACACAGCTCACTTCAAACAGGTTTTGGCTGCAATGAACATTTTCTCATACCTTTTCTGTGATCTCAAACTAATTTTTATGATTATTTTTTATGCTGTTGCCGTTCATTTTTTCGTGCTATAATTCAAAGACATACCGTAAGCTGTCCTTTTTAATAACAATCTTTTCATCCATGGCAACTTATTAGGACAGACTGTTTTTTTTTATTTTTATGTTTTTTTGATAAATATTGTTGACAATATGAATTTCGTGTTTGTAGTTTTTATTTCCACATTTTTGAGTCACGGGTTATGCGATTTTGACGCGTGAATATTTACCTAAGTAAAACCGCAAGTCTTGCAAACGTTACTCAGTGTGCATTTTGTTGTAGTGAAGGTGTCTGGAAGCTTTAGCTCCTTCAAATATGCGAAGCCACACTAAATGTAGTGAAAATGCAATTATCCTGCCTCGTCCAGGGAGTTGTTTTAGATGTAACCAGTTAGAAATACGCACTCTGAATCCGATTACCGTATTTAGATATTTTGCCGCGAAACATGTATTGGTTTGTTTATTTATTGTTTGTTTTTACTGCCGGGCCACACCCGGCTGTGTTATCTGCGTTCCAAACGAAGCGCGTCGAACATTCTTTACTTTTATGCCGCACGGGCTATCACATTCAGATAAGCACACTGTTTCGCTCTAACTTCACTAGACCAGAATAATCTTCTGTGATCTACAATTTTCTGTATGTGAATTGTCGTTTCAAGAAACACTTGAGCCGAAAGATAAAAGCCTGCAGAGCAGACGCCGCGGCATTCAATCGACTACACTCGCCTGTGCTAGTCACTCTGTTGACCGCTGCTTCGCCGCCTCTGTATTCTTTTGAGTTGTTAGGGGAGCAGAAGTTTACTCCAATAAACTAGTTCCCCTTCAAGACAACTGCGTCGTCCTTGGCTTCGTGACATCTGGTAGGTGCGGGGTACTAAGCCTTTATGCTCTCTACGACAACTGGAAGCCGCCAAGCCAGACCAACCAGAGAAAGCCGCCGACTGCAAGGATTGCTACCCGAGTTCGGTCTTCTTCCAGAACGGCCCAACAGAAGGAACGCTGCAACCAACACCATGGCGGAAGAAACAACGTCGCCAATCATCCTGCAGCAGCCCCGAGAACCGCCGTCGTTCCGGGGAGACCCCGCTCAAGACCCCGAAGAGTGGTTCGAGAAGCTGGAGAAGCGTCCGCATCTTCAACAGGTGGGACGACGAAGAAACTTTCAGGCATGCCTTCTTTTACTTAGAAGATGCTGCTCGAAATTGGTTCAAAAAACATTAGAGCGCTTTGACCGACTCCACTCAATTCAAAAGGGAGTTTCTTAAGACCTTCACTACCGTGGTGAGAAAAGAGCGAGCTGCGCTTTTTCTTGAAACTCGAACGCAGCACCCCAACAAAGGAGTAGTAATTTTTGTTGAGGAGATGAAGCAACTTTTTCGTCGTGTGGACCCTGAAATGACCGAGGAAAAGAAGCTCAGGTTTTTAAAACGAGCAGTGAAGCAGGAGCTTTTTGCTTGTCTAGTCGGTAACCCTCCGTAGACAGTGGCGTAATTTGCGTCTGAGGCGGCCACGATAGAGACGACGCCAGGAATTCGAACGAGGCAGTACGACCGCCCTGTCAACGCGCTGTTCTCGGAGACCATCGGTGCCGCAAATGGAATCTCTGATACATTGCGAGAGACCATCCGGGGAGTGGTCAGGGAGGTGCTTCGGAAGCTTTTTCCAACGACGCCGCAACCTCAAGTTGCTTCCCTGACCGACGTAATCCGAGAAGTCCAAAACTCACTGGGAACATCTACGCCGTCGGAAGCACCCCGCGAACCACAAGCCCTGAACTACTCCTCGGCTGTTCTTCAACCCCGCCCTTCTCCAACCCGTCGTGAAGAGGCCGAGCCATACTGCCGTCCAATGCCGCCCGCCCGACTCCCTGAAGACCAATCATCATTATCTTCATCTTCGCAAGCCTGTCTACGCCCACTGCAGGGCAAATGCCTCTCCCATTATTCTCAATTACATCGGTCCTGTGCCAACTGTGACCAATTTATCCCCGCAAACTTCTTGATCTCATCTGCCCATCTAACTTTCTGCCACCCCCTGCAGCGCTTGCCTTCTCTAGGGATCCACTCTGTTACCCTTAATGACCAGCGGTTATCTTGCCTTCGCATTACATGCCCTGCCCACGTCCATTTCTTCTTCTTCATTTATACTAATATGTCTTTAACACCAGTTTTCTCCCTGACCCACTCCGCTCTCTTCTTGTCCCTTAATGTTACACCTTTCATCTTTCGTTCCATTGCCCGTTGAGTCGTTCAAAATTTAAGTTTAACCCTCTTAGTGAGCCTCCAAGTTTCTGCCCCGTAGGTGAGTACCGGTAAGATGCAGCTGTCATACACTTTCTTCTTCAGCGACAACGGTAGGCTACTATTCTTTATCTTAGAATGTCTGCCATATGCACCCCACCCCATTTTGATCCTTCTAATTATCTCTGCCTCATGGTTGGGATCTGGGGGCACAACTTTGCCTAAGAAGATATATTCGCTTACCACTTCCACTGCCTCGCGACCTATCTGAAACTGCTCTGCTGTCCCGAGTTTATTGATCATTACTTTAGTTTTCTGCATATTATTTTAAGGCCCATGGTTCTACTCTGTTCTACTCAGCGGAAAGCATGCTTTGCAGTTCGTCCCCCGAGTTACTTAGCAAGGCAACGTCATCAGCAAATCTGAAGTTACTGAGGTATTCTCCATTACCCCTTACTCCAATCTGTTCCCCATCCAACGTTCTGAATACTTCTTGTAAGCATGCTGTGAATAACGTTGGAGAGATTGTGTCTCCTTGTCTGACACCCTTCCTTATAGGTATTTTACGGTTCACCCTATAGAGGATGATGGTAGCTGTAGACCCATTGTAGATATCCTCTAGTATTCTTACATAATGCTCATCTACAACCCGGTTCCGTAATGCCTGAATGACTGCTAGGGTTTCGACCGAGTCAAATGCTTTCTCATTACCTATGAAGGCTATATATAGGGGTTCAGTATACTCAACGCACTTTTGTATCACCTGATTGATCGTGTGAATATGGTTCATTGTTGAATACCCTTTACGGAACCCTGCTTGTTCTTTAGGTTGACTGAAATCTAAGGTTGCAGAGATTCGGTTAGCGATTACGTGGGTAAATACCTAATAGACGACTGACAGTGAGCTGATCGGCCTGCAATTTTTCAAGTCCTTCATGCCGCCTTTCTTATGGATTAGGATGTTGTTCGCGTTCTTCCAAGATTCCGGTACCATTGCGGTCATTAGGCATTGCGTATACAGGTTTGCCAGTTTTTCAAGTACAATTTTTCCGCCATCCTTCAAGAGGTCTGCTGTTATCTGATCCTCACCAGGTGCTTTGCCCCCTTTCATTTCTTTCAAAGCCTTCCTTATTTCTTCGGTCGTTACTTGTGGGATGTCTATCTCCTCTAAACTACTGTCTCGTTCGGCATTATCCTGTATGTCCCGGCTACTGTACAGATCCCTATAGAACTCCTCTTCCACGGTGACTATCTTATCCCTATTTGTGATGACATTGCCTTGCTTATCCCTAAGTGCGTACATCTGATTTTTCCCCACGCCAAGACGTCTCTTCACTGCTTTCAGGCTACCTCCATTCTTTACAGCGTATTCGATCCTCTCCATATTATACTTCCGTACGTCAGCTGTCTTGCGCTTATTGATTAACTTCGAAAGCTCGGCTAGTTCTATTCTGTCAGCTGCGGTAGAGATTTTCATGGTTTGCTGTTTCCTGATTAGATCTCTCGTCTCCTGTGAAAGTTTACCTGTATCCTGTCTAGCCATAGTGCCCCCGACTTCTACGGCACACTCCGTGATAATGCGTGTAAGGTTGTCGCTGGCTTCCTGTGTCGTAAGCTCTGCTTCCTCGTTAAGGGCAGAATATCGGCTCTGCAGCCAGATCCTGAACTCTTCTACTTTACGTCTTACTGTTAGCTCATTGATCGGCTTCTTTCGTACTAGCTTGTTGCGGTCCCTCCTCAAATCTAGCCTAATTCGAGATCTTACCATACGGTGGTCACTACACCTTGCCCTTCCGAGCACTTCACATCCTGCACGACGCCACGGTTATCGCATAATATGAAGTCTATTTCATTTTTGTGCACCCCATTCGGGCTCCTCCAGGACCACTTCCGACTCTCCCGTTTACAGAAGAAGGTATTCATTATGCGTAGGTTATTCCGTTCTGCAAACTCAACTAGTAGGTCCCCCCGGCTATTTCTACAGCGCAGACCATAGTTCCCAACGGCCTTGTCTCCAGCCTGATTCTTGCCTACTTTAGCATTAGAGTCCCCCATAACTACGGTATAATGTGTTTTTACTTTAGCCATTGCCGATTCCACATCTTCATAGAAGCGTTCCACTACTTGGTCGTCGTGGCTGGATGTGGGCGCGTAGCCCTGCACCACCTTGAGCTTGTATCTCTTATTGAGCCTAATTACAAGACCTGCTGCCCTTTCGTTAATGCTATAGTGTTCGTCTATGTTGCCAGCTATGGTTTTATTGACTAGAAATCTAACTCCCGGTTTTCTTCTGTCCTCTGGACCACGGTAACATAGGACGTGTCCATTTTTCAGCACCGTGAAGGCTTCGCCTGCCCTCCTAGCCTCGATAAGCCCTATTACATTCCACTTAATGCCCTTTAATTCGTCGAACAACACTCGAGACTTGCTCGCTAAATACGGTTCGCGCGTTAAACGTTGCCAGGTTCAGATTCCTTTGGCGGCCTGTCCGGATCCAGGCATTCTTTGCACCCTCTGCTGCGTCACAGGTGTGATCACCGCCGTGGTCAGTGGCTTCGCAGCCGCTGGGGACTGAGGGCGAGGGTTAATTGGCGTATTCATGGGAGGTTGTGGCCGTTACTACACCAGGGTGGCCAATGCTGCTTTGGTGAGGGAGTGCATAGCGGCAATGGTCGCCGGGGTCAGGCCGCACCCCAAGCCCCTTTGTGCAAATCCATCAATACGCGGATTTTTTTATTTTTTTTATTTAATCCGGTGGGAATTGTTCGGCACCGGGATTCGAACCACGGTCCTTCTGCACGCGAGGCGGGTGTTCTACCTCTACGCCATCGCTGCATCTCTACCTGTAGGCCAATACCAGACGCCAAGGAAGACCGACGAGTGGCGAACGCCCGATAATCGCCTGCTGTGCTACCACTGCGGAGAGGCCGACCACATCTACCGTCGCTGTCCCTAGAAGAGGCTCGGTTTGCGAGGGTTCTCCGTCGACGCCCCACGCCCCCGATACGGTCAGCGCCCTGCTGAGATCGAAGAATACCTATCCGACACCAACCGAGGACCAGCCTGCTTCAACCGTTCATCGTCGCCCTACCCGTATCAGTTACCGAACCTCCGCAGCCCTGCTGACTTCTCACGTGGAAGGTCCCACAGCCCACTCACGCGAAACTAAAAGCAGCCACTTCGGGAGGTAAAGTTGCACAACGGCGGAAAAGTGAAAACCCTCCAACGACTCAGCGACTCGCTGAAGACCATGATTCAAGACATGCCCCGATCCCGACGACCCAATATAACCCTGACGTGGCTCCCGACCACGACGACAGCAAAATGGCGCGACGTGTACCAGACATGACCGAACCTGCCGATGAGAATACAATGAAGACCATGACGCACAGTACCCGACCGTCAACACGCAGAAGCCGAGAAAAAACGCCACGACGCACCCGCAAATCGAAGAAGTACGCGTCCGACGTTCAGCTGTCCATCGACGGCTTTGAAGTAGTCGCCCTCATTGAAACGGGCGCCGACTACTCGGTCATGAGCGGACCTTTTGCGTCTAAGCTGAAGAAAGTTATGACCAGATGGGACGGTCCGGCCCTGCGCACAGCAGGAGGCCACTTTGTGACGACAAGTTGAACGAGCACATCGCGCGTCACCATAGGCAGCACAATGTACCCTGCGACGTTCGTCATTTTGCCTAACTGCTCCCGCGACGTAATTCTTGAAATGGGCTTTTGACGAGAAAGGTGCAATAATTCATCTTCAGACCAAGTCCATAACTTTTTCCTCCGAACACTCCATGACGCCAGAACCTAACCGCGAACACCGTGCTGCTATAAGGATCACCGATGATCATGTCACACTGCCACACTGCGCAAGCTTGATGATCACCGTCTGCTGTGAAAATGCCGTTCCTGACGTCGACGCTATCGTAGAGAGTGACCAAAGGTTGCTCCTCGACCGAGGTGTCTCCGTTGCAAGAGGCATTGCGCGCTTTACGCAACGCCAATCCGAAGATTTGGTCACTAATTTTAGCGAGAAATACCAGCATATAAACAGGGGCGCTGCAATTGCGTACCTCGAAGAAACGCAAGAAGCAAGTGATGTGATCGCGGTTGCCGACTTTGAACGCGCACCCAAAGAGACCTTCAAGCTTCCGAGTCCCTTCGACGGAAGAAATCATTGCATTTTCTGCAACGCTACAGAGAGTGTTTTTTGTCGAACTCGAAACTACGTCAGGCACCTCTGGCGAAGCACCGAATAATAACCGAAGATGGAGCCCGACCTAACCGACAGTCACCGTACCCCGTCTCTTCACACGAGAGGGAAGCCATCCGGACTCAAATCGACGACAAGCTCAGCGACGACATTATACAGCCGTCGAAAAGCCCCTGGGTAGCCCCGGTCGTACTCGTGAAGAAAAAAGACGGCACATTAAGGTTTTGCGTTGACTACCGGCGACTGAACAAAATCACTCAAAAAGGACGCGTACCCCCTCCCCGAATCGACGATGCCCTCGACCACCTCTGCCACGCGAAGTACTTCTCATCGATGGATCTGAAGACCGGCTACTGGCAAATTGATGTTGACGAGAGAGACCGAGAGAAGACTATTTGTAACCCCGGACGGCCTATACGAGTTCAAGGTGATGCCGTTCGGGTTGTTCACGCCGTCAGCAACGTTTCAACGAGTCATGGACACGGTGCTACCTGGCCTGGAGTGGGACACCTGCCTCGTATACCTCGACGATGTTGCGGTATTCTCCCGCACTTTGGATGAACACCCTGCAAGGTAGGAATCTGCACTCGATGCCATCCTACGTCGGGGTTAATGCTGAAGCCTGAAAAGTGCCGCTTCGCGTACGAGGAACTCAAGTTTTTTTAGCCACGTCGTCAACGCCGCTGGAGTCCGGTCTGATCCGGCGAAAACTTCCGCCATAGCGAACTTCCCAAGATCGAAAGATAAGAAGGGCGTGCGGTGATTTCCCGGATATTGCGCATACTACAGGCGCTTCGTCGCAAACATCGCCCGCATTGCCCGCTTGACGTCACCCGCTTGACGAAAGATAGCACCCCTTTCAGCTGGTAAAATGCCCAAGAAACAGCCTTCTAAGAGCTGCAACAATGACTGCAAAGCTTGCCTGCGATTGCGCATTTCGACTAAAATGCCGAAACGAAAATGCACACGAACGCCAGTGATATAGGCTTGGGTGCCGTCCTCGTACAAAAGCAAAGCAGGTGCACGAAATTATTCGCCTACGCCAGCTGTGGTCTGTCCAAGGAAGAAAAAAACTACTCAGCATCTGAGAAAAATGCCTCGCGATTATATGGGCCATTTCAAAATTTCGCCTAAACGTGTATGGAAGACCATTTAAGGTTGTCATAGACCAACATGCGCTGTGTTGGCTCGCCAATTTGAAGGACCCCACTGGCCGTCTTGGTAGGTAGAGCTTGCGCCTGCAAGAATTCGACGTTACAGTAGTCTATAAATCCGGGAGGAAACTCTCCGACGCCACAAGACCCCGATGAAGACAGCACGTTCTTCGGAGTCGTGACTTAGAGCGACCAGGCCGCCCAGTAGCGTGCCGACCCCGGTTTACGCGTCATGATCGACTACCTCCAAGGATGCAACGTCGCCATGCCCAGGGCCTTCAAACTCAACTTACCTGCATTCAGCCTGAAAAAAATCCGTCCTCGTGGAGAAGAATGTCAGCCCCGGAACGATAGCAATTTATCTTCTTGTGATTCCGGCAGATCTTCGTAACGAACGTTTGGAAGCGTGCCACGACGACCCGTCTTCCGGACATCTCGGCACAGCTCGCACAATTGGGATAATCAAGGTGAAGTACTATTGGCCTCGTCTTGCATCCGACGTCACCCACTACGTCCGGAGCTGCCGTGACTGCCAGCGACGAAAAACGCCACCGACGAGACCCGCCGGACTTCTGCAACCGATCGGCGTCCCATCTACGCCCTTCCAACAGATTGAAATAGACCTTCTGGGCACGTTCGCTACATCCTGATCCGAGAACAAGTGGATTGTTGTAGCGACAAAATACATGACGCGCTACGCAGAGAGCGCCGCAATTCCGAGGTGGAGTGCACAAGAAGTCGCAAAGTTCTTTATAAGCCAAGTTGTGCTACGACATGGAGCCCCGGAAGTCCTAATCACGGTCCGCGGAACGGCCTTTACTGCGGAGCTAATGCAAGGTATACTACGCTACAGCAACACGGATCACCGAAGAACGACCGCGTTCCATCCCCGAACGAGCGGACTAACAAAACGACTCAAGACAATCGCGGATATGCTGTCAATGTATGTCCACGTTGAACATAAGACTTGGGACGAAGTGCTATTGTAGGTCACCTTTGCGTACAACACGGCTATCCAGGAAACTACACAGATGACGCCGTTCGAGCTTGTCTACGGAAGACAGCCGACTGCGATTCTCGACGCCATGGTTCCGCACGTAGAAGAGGACGACATCAACGCCGACGTCCAAGGATACCTTCAGCGTGCGGAGGATGCCCGCCAGCTGGCTCGAGTTCGTAGAACGGACCAGCAGCTGGTGGATGCCGGGTGGTACAACCTCCAAAGCCGAGACGCCGAGAACCACCCTGGGGCTAGTGTGTGGTTTTGGACTCCCATCCGTCGACGCGGACTAAATGGGAAGCTTCTGCGATGGTATTTCGGACCCCAACAGATTCTACGACGTGTCGGCCAACTTACCTACGAGGTGATCCCGGATGGTATTTCCGGAACATCTGGATGACGCACGCGGCCCGAAGTCATCCACGTAATTCGCCTGAAACCTCACTATGCAAGATGGCGGACCTTTTTTGTTGTTCGTTCGGACTGTGTTTTATTTTAGCACCGGGTCTATGCACTATTCATGGGTTAGTTTTTTTATTGTTTGTTTTTACGGCCGGGCCACAGCCGCCTGTGTTATGTGCGTTACAAACGAAGCGCGTCTAACATTCTATAATTTTATGCCGAACGGGCTATCAAATTCAGATAAGCAGACTGTTTCACTCTAACGTCACTAGCCCAGAATAATTTTCTGTGATTTACAATGTTCTGGGTGTGAATCGACGTTTCCAGAAACACTTGCGCCGAACGATAAAAGCCTGCAGAGCAGACGCCGCAGCATTCATTCGTCGATACTCGCCTGTGATAGTCACTTTGTTGACCGCTGCTTCGCCGCCTCTTTATTCTTTTGAGTTGTTAGGGTAGCACAAGTTCGCTCCAATAAACTTTTTTCTCCTTCAAAACAACTGCGTCGTCCTTGGCTTAGTGACAATATTACCTAAGTGTAATGCTGGAGCAGTGCTGTACAGTCGTCTTGGTGGTATCTGGATCAGATTATGGGAAGACGGCTCTATAAGGCTGGGCTAAACTGCTGTGAGAAGTTTGTCTTTGTCTCAGCAGCTATTAGACAAAATATTCAAGACATTTTTTTCTCTATGTCGCATGCTTAGCAGTTGTCTCGTGTAGTGCACGATTTTTGAGAACGCCATCAAAATGGAGAATAAACGTTTTAAGCACAGCAATTGGGCTAGTTGGGAGATTATGATTAAAAATAGAACACGACTTGTACAACAAAACGAAGCTAGAGCGCCTGTGAAGTCGATTTACCTTTTTGTGTGTCGGCGAAGTCGTGCTCTAATTTTATAATAGATATCTTGTTGGTATAATTTGAGATAGCTAGGAAACGTCAAGTATTTGTCCTGTAAAGGTCTTGTTGGATTTTTAACAGTATCGAAGACGTGGTCAGGAATATCTTAGAGGATGTTTTACAGCTTAGGTATAGAAGCGCGTTAGCTGAGCTACAGGAGGTCTTTATTCTCACGAAGTCAAATGAAACGCAGTTTTGTTCAAGCAAACCAAGTTTATTGCAGCGACCTTATGCTGCCATAACTAAAAAATATTCACGCGGCGAAGCAGCAGTCAACAAAGTGACGTGCTCACGCGAGCATTGGCGATTCGAATGCTGCGGCGTCCTGTGCGCGAATTGTTCTGGGGGTACGATTGTTTCTCGCACGGCCAATTTCATCCAAAACGCTGCATAATAAAGCAGAATATTCTAGGCTGTGGTCGTTAATTCGAAACGCTCTACTATCAAAACAGATAGCACGTGCGGCATAAAAATAAAAATGCAACAAGGCCCTCACTTCACACACAGATAACACAGATAAAATGGTTGTCGCAGCCGGTCGGCAAAAACCAAACAACCAAACCCAACGCAAGTTTCTCGGTATTACCACCATCTAAGAGTGCATCGGCCGGCTGCTAAAATAAAAGGCAGTGCTAAAAAAAAATAAAAGGCTCTCCTCTCGCATAGTTAGATTTCAAGTGAACCACGTGGACGGCTTCGTGCCGTGTGCGTCGTCATGCATTCCGGAATCACTGTCGCGGATCACCTCGTAGGTAAGTTGGAGGACACGTCGTAAAGTATGGTATGGTTCGAAAAACCGTCGCAGAAGATTCCCACTGAGTCCGCGTCGTTTAACGGGAGTCTAAACCTCAACACGATCGCCTTGGTGTCACTCGGCGTCTCGACGTCGGAAGTTGTAGCGCCCGGAACCCACAAGCTCGTGGTTCGTTGTACGAACTCGAGCGAGCAGGCGGCCCTTCTCCGCATGCTGAACGTATGTTTAGACATCGGGTTGAGGTTGTCGTCTTCTACATGCGGAAGCCTCACGTCAAGCATCGTAGTCGGCCGTCTTCCGTAGACAATTTGGAATGGCGTCATCTGCTTAGGTTTCTGAATAGCCATGCTGTACGCAAACTTTACACATGGGAGTGCTTAGTCCAAAGCATTAGATTCAGTGTCGACGTACATTGACAGCATATTCAAGATCGTCTTCTTCACACGTTCGGTTAGACCGTTCGCTTTCGGGGTGGTACGCCGTCATTCTTTGGTGATCCGTGTTGCTGTTGCGTAATATTCCTTGCATGTGCTCCGCAGGAAAGGCCGTTCCGGGGTCCGTAATTAGGCTTGAGGGCTCCATGTACCAGCACAACTTGGCCTATAAAGAACTTTGCGACTTCTTGTGTGGTACGCCTCGGAAGAGTGGCAGTCTCTACGTACCGTGCCATGTAGTCTGTCACTACGACAATCCATTTGTTCTCAGATCTCGATGTAAGAAGCGGGCCCAGAAGGTTCATTCCAATCTGTTGGGAGGGTCTCGATGGTAAGGCGACCGGCTGCCGAAGTCCGGCGGTTCTCGTCGGTGGTGTTTTCATCGTTGTCAGTCACGACAGCTCATGACGTCGTGCGTGACGTCTTAGGTAACGCTGGTCCAGCGGTACTTCACCTTGATTTTTTCAATTGTCCTGGTTGGGCCGAGATGTCCTCAAGACTGGTTGGTCATCGGCCACGCTTTCAAATTTTTGTCACGGTGGTCTAACGAAGAAGATAAGAACGTAATTTTTTCTCGTTCCGGTGGTGAAATTATTCACGAGAAGGGAGTTTTGCAGGCTGAATACCAGTAGGTTGAGTTTGAAGGTGAAAGCATGGCCACGCTGCATCCTTCGAGGCAGTCCACTATGACGCGTAACTCGGGGCGGGCACTCCACTGGGCGGCTAGGTCGCTCTCCGTCCGGACTCCGAAGGACGCGCTGTCTATCAGACTCCTGTGGTGTTGGGTCGAAGGGAGCGCGGGACACGCAGTCAGCGTTGGAGTGTTTCCTGCCGGATTTATAGACGATTGTAACGTCCAACTCTTGCAGGCGCAGGCTCCACCGCCGTAGACGGCGTGAGGGGTCGTTCAAATTGTCGAGCCAACAGAGCACATGGTGGTCGGTCACAACCTTTAAGGGTCCACCCAACACGTATGGGGAAAATTTTTAAATCGCTATTATAATTGCGAGGCAGTCTTTTTCAGATGCTGAGTAGTTTTCTTCCTTGTTCGACAGACCATGTCTGGCAAAGGCGATTTCTTTAGAAACGCCCTTTTTTTGGACGAGGGCGGCACTCAAGCCATTATCACTGCGGTCCGTGTGCATTTCCAATTCCGCGTCTTCGTCGAAATGAGCGAGCACTGGCTGTCTTTGCAGGTGGCGTTTTTGCAGATTCTAGAATGCTTTTTCTTGGTCGTTTTTTTATTAAAAAAATGGGTTTTATCTTTCGTGAAGCGTGTCAGTGGCTCTGTAATGCGTGGGATGTTTGCGGCGAAGCGCCGGTAGTATGCGCACAGTCTTAGACATCCTCGCCCACCGTTACTGTATTTCGGCTTGGGGAAGTTTTGCAATGTCTAAACCTTCTGCCGGGTCACGTAGGACCCGCGCGGCATTGAAAACGTGCCCAAAAACGTGCGCTCCTCCTACGCGAAACGGTACTTTTCAGGCTTCAGCGTTAACCCCAACGTACGAACGGCCTCGAGTAAAGACTCCAAGCTTCCAAGATGTTTGTGAAAAGTCCGGGCAACTACCACAACGTTGTCGACGTATACCAGGCAAGTGTGAACTTCAGGCAACCTAGCACAGTGTCCACGACTCTTTGAAGCGTTGCTGGCGCCGTGCAAGGGCCAAAACGCATCATCGTAAACTCGTATAGGTCGTACGGGGTTATAAATGCAGTGTTTTTTCTGTCTCTCTTAGCCACTTCAAGTTGCCAATAGCCGATCTTCAGATCTATTCGTGAGAACTTGTCATGGCAGAGGTGGTAGTGTGCGCCGTCCATTCGTGGCCGGTGGTAAACTTCGATTTTGGCGATTTTGTTCAGTCGCTAGTAGTCAAAGCAAAATGGTAATGCGGCGTCTTTTTTTCTTCACCAGAGTGACCGGCGCAGCCCGGGGATTTTCGATGACTGTATAATGTCGTCCCGGAGCATGTCGTCTACTAGAGTACGGATGCCTTCCCGCTCCTGTGAACGACGCGGTACGGTTACTGTCGTGTAGGTTGGGCTCCATAACAAATTATTATTCGGTGCTTCGGTAGAGGTGTCTGATGTAGTCTTGAGATAACAAAAACCCTCCCTGTAGCGACGCAGCAAAGCCAATATTTTTTTTCCGTTCTGCTTGCGCTAACGCCGTATTCACGTCGAAGGCCCGGTCGGGGGCATGGGCGTCGGTGGAGAGACCTTGCAAACCGAGCCTTCTGTATGGATAGCGACGGTAGATGTGGTCGGCCTCTCCGCAGTGGTAGCACAGCGGAGGACACTCGGGCTTCGCCACAGGACTGTCTTCCGCGGCGTCTAGTTTTTGGCTTAAGGCGGTTGTGCGAGCGACAGTGGCCGGCGGTACGGTGGGGCTTCTTGACGACTGTTTGGAGCAGGTCGGGTCGATGAACAGCCGCGGAGTAGGCCATCGCTTGTAGTTCGTGGTGGGCTTCGGACGGCGTAGAAGTCCACGGTGAGCGTTGTGCTTCTTCTCGAATCGCGTCGGTCAGGCAGGTGACTAGGGGTTTTGGTGTGGTTGGGAAAAGATTCCTCAGTTCTTCGCGAACGACGGCGCGGATTGTTTCTCTTAAGTCTTCTGTCAACAATCCAGGAGCGTTAACCGGGTTTGCCAAAAACACGCTGAGTGGTTGATCGTACTGCCGCAAACGCATTAACAGGGTCCTCTCCATCATCCAAGCCTCGGTCGGGAACTCAGCGACGGTTTTAGGGGGAGGTTGCGAAGTAGTCCAGTGAAGTGATCTTGTTTAACTCCCCGCACCGAAAGTGCACCTTCTTCTCTTCTGCCTTAACGGATTCAGCTTGTCGGATTAGCATCCTCGTCTCCTCAACGAACACTACACTGCCTTCATTGGGGTGTTGGATTCACTTCCCAACCACAGCTCAGCTCGTTATTTCCCCACGATCATTGTGAATATTTCTGTAAATCCGCTTTGGACATTCTCCATGATATTAGCGAGCTCTCGTGATTTTAAAACCAGACTTGATCCGAGTCTCCGAGGTAGAAAAACACCTACCTCAGGGTTTCTTCATCATCACATCGTTGAAACTCCTGATGCGCTCCAGGTTCTCCAGCCACTCTTTGGGGCCTCAACCAGGGCATCCTCAGAATGATGTGGGCTCCCGATTTTGGTGCAGAACAACGGGACCATTGGCTTGGTTGGCCATGGTTCTGGTTGCGACGTATTCCGTCTTCACTTTCTCCAGTAATACACCGCGCTCGGGTGCGAGGCCTTGCTGGCGGCGGCCGGTACGAGTGGGGCATGGAGGAAAGAAAATGTTGTGTGGGTTTGGTTGCCGATTTGCAGAGGGTTTTGGGTGCATGTACAACACCTTTACTAGATGTTACGAGGTCAAAGACGACGTGGTTGTCTTCAAGGAAAACAAGTTTCTTTGAGCGAGATTGTACTCGCCTAAAAACTCAAAGAATATACAGGCGGCAAAGCAGCAGTAAGCAAAGTGAGGTGCTCAAGTGACCGTCGGCGATTCGAATGGCATGGCGTCTGCTCTGCGCGAATTTATTTTTCGGCGTGGGTGTATTTTGAACCTTCAATTTCACCAAGAACACTTTATATAAAGCAGAATATTCTAGGTACTGGACGTTTGTTCGAAACTCCCTCCCTATCAAAAGAGATAACTCTTGAAACAAAAACATAAATTCACAAAAAGCACACACCGCGGCATTCAAATTGCGACGCTCGCTGACCACGTTACTTTGTTTACTTCAGCTTCGCCGCCTGTGTATTCTTTACGTTGTTAGGGGAGCAAAATTTCGCTCCAATAAACTTGTTTTTCTTGAAGACTACTGCGTTATCTTTGACTTCGTGACATCTGGTAGAGGGTTTTGGGTGCACATTCCCAGCACGCACCAGATGTCACAATGTCAAAGCCGACGCAGTTGTCGTCAAGAAAAACAAGTTATTGAAGCTACTTTTGCTCCCCTGACAACTCAAAGAATACACCGGCGGCGAAGCAGCAGTCAACAAAGTGACGTGATCAAGCGGGCGCCGGGAATTCGAATGCCGCGGCGTCGGCTCTGCCCTAATTTACCTTTGGTCTTGAGTGCTTCTTGAAGCTTTGATTCTATCTAGAACACTGTAGATCAAAGCTGAATATTCTAGGCTGTTGACGTTAGTTTGAAACGCTCTCCCTATCGAAAGAGATAACACGTCCGGCATAAAAATAACAGATCTGATAACAGTGCCCGGCGCAGCGGGGCGTAAAAACGAAGACATAAACAAACCGAATATGTGGTTCGCGGCAATATCGCGTGCTGAATTATATCCTTCGTAGATATCTTTGATGTCTAGCCGAAGTGCCGTATAGAAGTATGTTAGCTGTCCTAATGTGCCGATCAAGGTGTCTTCAATAGCTATCAAGCTTAATTTTGACACCTCTACAAGACGTGCCTGCGTCTTGTAGAGGTAAAATATTGCAATCAGCAAATAAATATCTTTGCTCATTGCAATCGCCACGCCTCCACCTCGCCTATCTATACGGTCCTTGCGAAATACTATAACAGGTGGAAGGTATGCTACAATTTTATGGTGGCTGATATCATAGTATAGCAACGTTGCTGATGAAATAATACGTTGCTGCAAGTTTTGCGCAGAGGCAGTGTCGCATGCAATGAGGTTTTGCGGAGCAGCGACTATTGCTAGTTGAACGTTGCTGCAAGACCAGGAAACAATATTAAAAATGACTTCTCACTTTGGCGGATAACTGGGTATATTTGTAAAAATAACTAATAGGGAAAGTAGTGGGAATGGGGTTGATATCGGGCCTTAACGCACGTGGAAATTGTGAGGAACTAGATATATCAATTCTTTAACCGTTTGTGTCGATTCGCTAAATAGGTAGCGTTTTTATCCCCTGCGTAGGGCTATGAAGGTCGACATTATCGGAGGGGGCTGGGACCCGGCGAAAGCGATAAGATGCCTATGAGCAATTCGAACTGTGGCAGAAAAGCCTTCGCCAACGCTGTATTTGGTATCTTTGAGTTTGCGGGCGTTTGAAAGAAACTTGTCAATTTTTTTACAAGTTATAAATTTTACAATTATCAGCCTTTTCCGGTCTGCAGTGTGACGGCCAAGACCATGCGCTCTGTCTACATCTTTTGGTTAATATTCAGGTCCATGTTAATAGCACAAAGAGCAATAACTAGTTTTTATTGTTCGGTAATGTGTTCGGAAGGGTTAGTTTCGGGAATGTCATAGAATAATTCTTGTTCTGCGGGAGCGATTTTCAGTCGTAAACTCGGGCTGATAAGCTGTCTATCTGGCGGGACATCGGAAGTGTGGTAGCCTTTAAGCTTTCCATTTCAAATTTAGAATATGAAAGGGACTTTGAGTGGCTCTCAAGATCTGTTATTCGTTTACTTTACTTCGGTCTTACTTAGCTGATCTTTCAAGTCCTTTATTTCGGTGAGAAGGGTGGATTGGCCAGTGGACAATTTTTTTATTTCGGTGGAAACGCCTTCAATGATACCAGTGGCGGGGTTTGTTTTAATGTCGCAGGCTTGGAGCAACCACGAATAAATGACACTCGCGCATTCATTCAGCAGCAATGGCAATGCAACACTGTGGGCTCGGTGACTGTAACAAAAATAGTTACTAAATTTTTTGTCCAATCATGATCATCATATTCATCATCTTCAGCCCATCTACGCCCACTGCAGGGCAAAGGCCTCTTCCATTATTATCCTATTATCTCGGTCCTGTGCCAACTGTGACCAATTTATCCCCATCTCATTACCACCCCAAATACTTCATCTCATCTGCCCGTGTAATTTTCTGCCGCCCCCTGCAACTGTTTCCTTCTCTAGGGATCGACTTTGTTACCCTAATGACCAGCGGTTATCTTGCCTTCGCCTTACATTCTTTGCCCACGTCCATTTCTTTTTCTTAATCTCTATAATATGTCCTTAACATGTGTTTGTTTCCTGACCCACTCCGGTCTCTACTTGTCCCTTAATGTTACAGCTATCACTTTCCACTGCATTGCACGCTGAGTCGTTCTCAATTTAAGTTGAATAGACGGTGTTAAGGCGAATAGACTGTGAAATACTGATCTGTATGGCAAAGGCAAACGGATTAGGGACTGCGCTGCTGCACAGTCAGCGAGCCCGCAGAGAGCAGGCGGACGGTGATTGCCTTTTATAGGTGAGGCGGCGGCTGATGCCGGTGGCGATGCTTTTTTCTATGATAAATCCAGTTATCCGAAAGGGCAGGAAAGGAGAATGGGTGGTGTTTCCGTACACGCTGAACCGTCAACAAAGCGGCATGACCAGTTGCCTGCGCCGATCCCGGAATTGTGAGTCACTAAAATCAGTGAAGCTGGAGATGGGGGCAGCACGAGTCCAGAAAGTAGGACTGTGGTGAATAAGGCGTAGATCTGCATGACACAGACAAACATGTTTGTGAACTGGGCCTCTGGGAAGTCACCGAACCCACAGAGAGCAGGTGGACGGTGATCGTATTATATAGGTGAGGCGGTGGCTGTTGTCGGTGGCGATGCTTTTTTCCATGATATATCCAGCTATCCGAAAGGGCAGGAAAGAAGGAGGGGTGGCGTTTTCGTACACGCCGAAGCGTAACGAAGTAGCGTGACCAGTTGCCTGCGGTAATCCCGCAATTATGAGTCACTAGGATCGGTGGGGCTGCAGATTGGGGCAGCACGAGTCCAAAAAGCAGGACTGCGGCGAAGAGAGCGTAGATCTGCATGGCAAAGGCAAACGTATAAGTGAATTGCGCTGCTGCGCAGTCACCTAGCCCACACTATGTTGCGAGTGAGATGATCAAGAGAATAAGAGAGGGGACAGTCAGGAAAAAAGCAACTTAGAGGAATGGATCTTGTGAGGACGGAACGACAAACGCAAGAGTTGGTCTGCAGGGGTCCCCTTAGGTGATCCTGATTGTCGGTGAGGCATGTATGGTCAAGAGGAATAGCGGTGTCGGGTGAGACGATGATGCTCCGCGACTTCAAACGAGAGTAGTCGACCGCGGTCCGACCGGGGACTGTGTTAGTTCGCCGTGGGAAGTATAAATAAAGAAAACATCTCCGAATTTTCTGTTTTTAAGTTAACGGTGATTGTGTAAACGGCCCAGCCTTACTGACAGCTCTCAATGCATGGACATCTACGCAGGGAGTGCGGTTACAAAAAACGGCGGTGACTGTTGTTTTACCGGTTCTATCACAAAGCAAATCATTGCACAATTGTCCGTTAAGACGACTCTAATATTACGCACCAAAGCTCCTCTCGTCATAATTTTTCCCAAACTGTAGAGGCACTAAATTTTTCTAACGGCATGTGTCAAAGCCAAGGTAATAACAATTTTCTGATTACCATCGACATAACAACGCCAAATGGTTTAGAAGCTCTAATATTTTCCTAACTAGTTCAAGGTGCCCATTCAAAACTGCATCTAACTAGTTCAAGGTGCCCATTCAAAATAACAGCATCGGTTTTAACCCTTTCCTTACCGTGAAAAAAGAAAAATGTGCCAAATTTACAAAAAAAATCTTCTTTTCTCACTTTGTAGAGCGATTTGTTCCGAATAAAAAAACTGCGTTGTTTAGGTGAAACAACGTATCTTTATTTCTCTAACTTTGTTACAAAGATTGTTCTAAGATGGCTTCACACGACCGCAATATTTCAATGCTGATAACTTTCCTTTATTTCCGCTATGATGTCACAAGCATTGCTCGAAGACGGCTTCGCCTCATTTTTTCAATGTCTTGCAAAAAAGCACTGGCAGGGCTCCAAAATGCCCGATGACAACTATACTCTTCATAACCGATGACGACCATTGTGATTTGGTACAAAACCTTATGCCGACTTTACGTACTTGTAAACGGGAGGGTTAGGGTTAACGCGGCAACAAAATATGCGTTTTATGAGGCCGATTGAAATATAAGACAATGAGTTTATCTATACCTTACGGCGTACTTTTTCACGAAAAATTTCCACCGCAACGGATTTTGTATTTCGCATTTTTCAGAACGGACCTAGACTGAGTGGGACCAATAACTTTGGAGAAAGCAAAAGTGAAAAAAAAAATGTTGGAAGCTGGATTTTTTTTAGAACAACAAGACTTTCTGTGCATGTCTTTTCGATACTGTCTAGTGCAATTTTTTGCGGCTCTAAATGAATTATTTACAAATACATGCTGTATAAAAAAACAGCGGCATACAATTTCAAGCCGCATTTACAGGAGCGCGTGCAGCTTCGTCCAACTCAACAGAGGCCGCTTCATTCGCCGGTGAAGACTGCGAGCGGCAATGCACTCAGCGACCTTCTTTATCACAGCGCTACCTCTTGAAAACCGACTCGCGCAGTTTGACACGACTGAGTCACCTGCTAGCGCTGCAAGCAGTGGTCATCCAGCAGCCTCAGTACGGTTAACGTACTGCCGGTTATCTCCGATGCCCGTATCATGGCCGAAATTCCGTCAGCTTTAGTCCGGCTGGACTCCGATGATGGCATCTCGGTTGTCCTGCGGCAGCCGTACTTTGGCCGCACACGGGTGGCTATAGAATGGCCCGAGCCCTACGGCGGGAATCTGGCCATATGCCCGTAAGCCGGTCGACTGGTCGACGGACAGTGGCCGTTGGCTAGCCATGGGACTACGGCCGTATACGGCCAAAAGGCCCACATTTGGACACGGGGCGAACACGTCTGCCGGATAAAGGCCGGACAGATCATCACCTGTCAGAGTACACCGACTTGGGTTACCCCGAACAGTCCTGTGCTGTCTGGGGCGTTTCAAAATCAGGAAGGAAACAGTTGGACGCCGACTGCCTGTCATAGGCCCGTCCTACCCGCCGCCAGAGTAATCCTAAACAGATGCTGCATTTGTCTGCTACGTAGCTTCAAGCGCCCTATACCAGCCAGCAGCATGGCAACCCGAAGCTTTTTGTCATGATTGAATATTCTAGATGACCTAATGTCATCGAGATAAGTACTTTTAGGCGCATCTCCGACTAATTCTTCCTAAAATTTCGTGTTATTCAAGTAAAAATTGAACCTACAATGAGAACGGAGTACCTTCTCGCCAATTTCGCACGCCCTCATCACTAAATCTTTGAAGGGTGCCACGACTATTAATCATCGAGGCAGCAATGCTGGGAAAGATCAATCAGAAGTACTACGGGCCGCGCATCGCAATCAACTTTACCCATGGAATCCAGATCCACCGCGGCTACCTGCGGCAAAAGCACCGCTGCCAAAACCTTCTTCCCTTCTGAAAACCATCCCCAAAGTTAAAACACAGCTTACGGGCCTCATGCCTACATTACGCGCCCGAATAAGTGCAATATCCAAGCCATAGACCAAAAGACCCGCTACGCAGAGAACTCCATTCTTCCCAGGGGCACTGCACAGAACATCGGCAAATTTTTCATCAACAAAGCTGTACTGCGACATGAATTGCAGAAGTTGTAATCACGTACTTCGGAACGGCCTTCACTGCGGACTGATGCAAGGAGTCTTCTGCTACATTAACAAGGTTAACTCTGTAACCGCAGCGCACCAACACCACATGAACAGATAAAACAAGACGATCCCGAAATATTCTCTCTATGTACGCCGAATTTGAAGATGATACACGTGGCGAAGTCCTGCCGTATGACAATATTGCGTACAACACAGTTGCTTAAGAAAGTAGGCAGATGCCGCCGTTCGACCTCGTCAATAAAATTTAGCCAATCGCGATGCTCGAAGCCGTGTTTCTACAGGTAGAAGATGCTGGCTGCGTCTCATCTACCACACTGGTGTTGGGGGTGCCCTTGTGGCCTGTGGCGTCGATATGGTGTAGAGAACTCTGGTTTTCTGAACTCTATTGATGACCATGCCATCGCTCTTGCGAAACTGACTTTCGAAGAGTTTACTTTAGCTTTGCGTGTGCCCCGTTGCACGGGTGCAAAGAGCAGAAGTTTTGATTTTTTTCGGCGACCACCGCAGAACCGTGCCTCGCAGGTTTGCTTTCATTGCGTCGTTTGCAGACCGCTGCATCGACACGATGCGACCGTCACTGTCTTTGCACACCCATAGAGTTAGGTCGGTACCGAATATAGTACGCCGAACGTCTTGCATGTCTTGCAGCCTATGGACTGCCTGGCTCATAATATTGTTGAATAGTGTTGGCGAGATTACCGGACCAAGCAGGGTGCTGGTGCTGCCCTCTATTTGCTCTTCCAGCAGGATACTTCATCACACTATTACGGCTTGTCTGTGCGTCAGAAAGCCTTTCGTGAGTTTGAAATGGCACAGGCCGTGGTTTCATTGCCAAATCTGTCGCAGGAGCGCCGAGTGCGTGACCTTGTTCAAGACGCTTTCTACGTCTCTGTCGCAGGAGCGCCGAGTGCGTGACCTTGTTCAAGACGCTTTCTACGTCTAGTCTTAGGATCTACCTGGTTCTCATCGCCTTGTTTTTCCGCACTTGTTGTTTCAATTTCATTATGTTGCCTTGCGTTCTGATGTGTGGGTCGGAGGGTATGATGTACGAAAGGTCCTGCTAGGAAAAATTTCAAATTTGTTTGGTCGGCCGTTTTACATTAGTATCTAGTAAATCCTTTCTTAGTTTGAGGCAGGTGCGCAAAACATGTATTATGTGTCTTTTTATATATATATTTTGCTTTATGGTCTGTCCGCCGACCTCAGTGTCACTTTATATTGATGCGAAAGGTGCTTGTCCTCCACTTTTGTGTGCTACGCACCCTATATGATTTTAGAAAAGCGTATCATTGTGATCGCCGTTGTTCTTCATCGCATTCGATAAATCTAGAAATACCTGCGTAGAAATAAACATGCTGGAAAGGCAAATGCTGAAGCTTTTGTTTTGAGAGACGCTCGTAAAGTTGAGAATTAACTATTCCTCGACCTTTATGTTTCCTTTATGTCTATTTATGAGAGCATGCTCGCCCCAGTAAACGATATTTCCACAAGAACCTGTGTAATCCTTGCACTGTGGAACGCTGAGCCCCGATTTCAATTTCTGCGTTTTACCCGTCAGCATCATCACTGCTTTTTTGTTGTCTGGGCAGTGAGGGGACCGCTAGGTGGACGCCACGAGTGTGGACATAGACACATCAGCTCACGCTTCTTGAAATGGCTTCGGCGGGGAATTCTTTTACGCTTTTAGCATTATGGTGTCATTCGACGCATACAGTCGGCAGGAACACGTCGGTACAAAGTTTGTGGTGGTGGTGGTTGGACGTTTTCTGTTTTCAAGAGAATTTTCTCTGTGACCACGCCGCGGTCGTGTTAACCCTGCCATTCTAGCCCTGGCACTCCGGCGAACACTTGGCGAGTGAGCATTTACGCGGCCTCGAACGGCCACGCCACGATGGCTACGGCCATGCAAATCATCGTTGAAGGGAAAAATATCCCCCCGAAGAATTTAGTAACAGCGCCGGATAGACAACATCGATCAACAAGCCCACATCGACAGCAAGGACATGCCCGAGCAAGGCTACCGAGCCTCGTACGCACTGCGATGCGGGAAAAAGCGCGCTGCTCTGGCGAACGTGAACAAACGTGTCAATGCAGCTTCGAGGCTGCCCCCGTTGTCAAAGGAGCATATTCTGGTCACAGTTTGCCCACGCGGAGTCCTGGATTTTAAGGCGTTGGGCCATCTTAGGGTCGCCCAAAACCTGAATACCACCGCTAACCTTCTGGAGACGAACTTAATGGAGGACATTCAATGTCGAAACATGATGCGCAACATCATGATAGCGAGCCCCCTCTCGAAGCGCTTCGCCATGGCTTACGCTGGGGTGAAGGACACCAACATTGGCAAAGCAAGTTACGAGCTTAATGCTTCCTTTGCTTCCTCTGAGAACTCGTGCAAGCTGGTCAGGTAATACGTGGCATCGATCCCGCCATTGAGCACCAGGAATGACAGCGCCTCATATTACAGCCCAAAAACTCAACGGTCCTTGAGGTGAGGAGAATCGAGAATACAAGCACGGTCGTAATTCTTTTCGATGGCTTTAAATTACCTGAATATGTTAAATACGGGCCAAGCTTCGTAAAGTGCTCGATCTACCACTGACACACCGATATCTGCGACGCCTGCGGTAGAATCGACCATCAAGCCGATACATACCGGCACCCTAAGATGTTCGCTGCCGGGGTGCGGGGAAAACAACCCAGACATCAAGCATGACTGCTCACCCAAATACACCTTCTGCGGTGGGCCTCACATGACTGTGGACGAGGCCTGCAAGCAATGTTACCAGGGGCCCTTCCTGGTCTGCCAACGCCGTAGGGAGAGACCCAAGCGCGGCGACAGTGGCAGCAACACCTAGCGGACAAACGTCCCGGAGCCGTTCTAGTGATTGAGGCGGCACTGCCAACGAATCCAGGAGCCGCTCGAATGAGCGATAGTCTTACAAGGTTGTGCAAGACTTCGAAAACCGACACGGCTCTATAGTGCGGTCTGGCTCTTGATCCAAGAGACGTCCTGCTGTTCACAACCAGGGGCCAGATTGCAGCTGCCGGGTGGGCTGATCGAGTGAAGCACTTACCACCATCATCATCGAGAAAGGTAATGAGGGTGTATCTGTAGTGGATGACAGGATCGCACAACTAGAAAAAGAAAACGCGCTACTGAGACCTGCTCTCGATCAGCTTAGGACAGAGGTCGCAACACTTAAAACAGAAGATCGAAAGACAATAGGGGAGGGCGAAAGTCATCCTTAGCAGCCGCCGTCCTCCGTGAACGAGGTTTCCATGGAAGTTTCGGTAGCAGAGTCGGTGCCTTGCGTTTAGTTCAAAAGGAGAGCACTCTCACAGACAGCGGGCAGAAAAATGGCGTCTTTTTCTTCCGAATCGAGAAATTGGAAACCTCGACGGACAGTCGTTTTGAGAAGATCGCGAAGGTGACGTGTGAAATGCGAGTCGTTTTTGACAAGGTCTTGTAATCAATTCCCACTCTCGTGGCCAGGTGCGACCGGTTAGACATGGCAGTTTCGAACTAGTGCATTCTTCAAGGGCAACTGGTAATCGTTAACAACATTCAACATGCCGTTCAACACAAGAAAATTGAAGTGCGGCAATAGAACTGTGGCAGCTTCACCCGAAAAAAGGATGTCCTCAGTCAGTTTGTTCCATGCACATCGAAGAAGCGACAAATTATTTTAGTTCAGGAAACTCTGACAGACAGTGTTCCGGTATTGCGTCATTAAGCTCACACTCGTCTGGGCGAGGGGGAAAGGGCATCAGTATTCTGATAGCTATTCAACTCACTTTCATCGTACACGGCATCGGCTGCGAATACTATAAGGTAGAGCATTTGCTCAATCAAATCACACATGAAAGGCATCTAAAGCAAAATTTTTGTTCTTAACATGTACACCTCGCCCAGTGACCATAAACAGAGGTTGACCACCATCATAAATAAGGCAGTCAGTGGTACAGGGTAGAGTCCACTTTTGGTGGCAAAAGAGTTCAACACTCCGCCTAAAGCGTGGGGCTACACCAAGTACACCCACAAAGGGGTAGAAATATGGCAGGGCACAACCAACCACAACCTTTGGCCTCTCATTGACCTGGCGTTCCCGATTAGGACTGGCAATTTATGCACGAGGGATAGTACTCCCTACTTGTGATTCGTCAGTGGCTTCGATTCTGCATCCCCTACAAATCTCAGCGAGAACCTGGGAAATGACCATAACATTCTGTCCATGAATGTAGAGGTAGGAAGTAAGCCTCCCAGGTAATTCGTAGTCACTGACTGGGGGGTCTTTATAAAAATCAGGAAAGAGCGCTCCCTGCTTGAGCAGCAGGGCAATACTGCTTATTTGGAGGAATTTACGCACAGGTCAGGAAACATTTTAAGGCGGCGACAAAAAAGGTCCACACCGACCTCGAGTTCAAAAGGACGAATAGTCGTTGGCCGCACCCTCTCTAAGCAAAGGAATCGTAAACCAATAGGTGGAAAACTCAAAAGCTCAATCGACGGCTTAGGTAACAGATTGAGGGGGTCAACAAGGCCATACAGTCATACTCTGTAGAAGGATGAATGAGGGTGGGTGCTAAGTGGACTGTTCTCAAGCACCTGCTAGACGAAACCAATACTGGGTCGAACCAGAGATATGTGCGGGAGCAAATCATGCACGAGGCCACATGTAAGAAAAAGGTGCCAAAAATCCTAGATAACCTGGCCTCCAGCCACCTCCTGCTGGGCACGGGTTGGCCGAACGACTACCCAACGTACAAGGGTAGATCGTGCCCCGAGCTTGGCGCTCCTTTATTAACCTATGAAGTCAGGGATGCTTTACAATGTCTCAACGCCAGGTCTGCGCCGGGGTCTGATTACATAACAAATCAGGCGGTCGGAAGATTGGAAGCCACTCTATACAGTGGGTCGCAGAACAAATCAACAATTCGTGGCAGACTGGCGAGGTTCCAGAGGACTGGAAAGTAGCCCTGGCAATACTAATTCCTAAGCATTGCAAACCTCCCTATTTCTGCAATCTGAGACCGACTTCGCTCACGTCGTGTGTCAGGAAGTTAGTGGACCATGTTAAAACAATCACAAAGCAAAGCACTTAGAGGAGAGAGAGAGAGAACAAACTTTATTTCCGCAGGACCTAAGTCCAGGTCCTAATTTCAAAGTTCAATTCACCGGATCCACGTAGTACTCCAGAATGTCCGTGCGGATCCGGTGCACGTGTTTGTAGAGAGCTTCCTGGGCAGCCTGGATGTTTACTGTCGGCGGGGGAGACAACCTGAGCTCCCAGGAGGTGATGGAGGCGAGGGATGGGTCAAGTGATAGCGGGGTGCAGTCCCAATAAGAATGAGGGATGGATGGGTAGGAAGAACAGGTGGGACAGGAAGGATGACCAGGGCGCCTATAGATGCGGTGAAGAATGTGATGGGAGGGGAGTGAAGAGGTTTGAGCTTGCCGAATGAGGCACGCAGCCTCACGAGTTAGACGGGAACTGGGGGGTGGGTACAGGGTACGTGATAGGCGTTGGGCGTGTAATTGGTAACGGCGGGAAGCGCGGTGTTGAATACGAACAGTCGGCGGGTGGTACAAGGTTGGCGAGGACATGGGCGGACCCGGGAAAGGTACTCGGGTGAGCGCGTTTGCTAAGGCGTTTCCGCACTTGCCAGCGTGCCCAGGAACCCAAACCAGTGTGAAGCGGGGCCGAGGATTCGATGCAAGTATCGGAGTGACGAATTCAGTAGTGTGTGGGTGAGTCTCATGGTGAGCAAATTACGAAGGGCTGACTGACAGTCGGAGAAGATATATACTGACGTGCTGGTAGGAACAGTGAGAGTAGCGTGCTCTATTGCAAGGGCAATGGCGTATTCTTCGAGAGAGGTCGAACCCGGTGGGGAAAGAAAGGAAAGCGTGGCAGTGTCTAAAGAAGGGAGTTGGAGAAATGAAGCCGTGCCCGTTGAGTTTGAGGGGATGTCGCTGGCGTCAGTAAAGTAAACTATGGAACCATGGGAGAGTAGAAAATTAATTCGTCTGGAGAGGGCCTGAACGCGCAGTGCACGACGAGCAGGGTGTCGATCAGGATTCATGTTGCGGGGCAAAGGCTCAACCCGTAAATTAGTGAAAGTCGCCCAAGGAGGGTGCTCCGGTGGTATGGGGGGTAGTTGCGAAGTGGGGTAGTTAAGTGTATTGAGAATAGCACGACCTTGGGCAGAAGTCTGCAGGCGTTCGAGTTGGGCCTGGCGATGGCACGCAATGTGTTCTTCAAGAGTATTACATATCCCTAGTTCCAGAAGGGTGGCGCTGGGGGCGTAGGGGGGTACTCCCACAGCGATACGGTAAAGTGTGCGGAGGGAGGCCTCGAGGGACGAGAGCTGAGATGGCGAGGGTTGCAAATACGGAATTGTATATAGTATACGATGATGCGGAGCAGGTGATGCTCGTGCAGTCCAGCTCTTCGGTTGGCGACCGGGCGGAGGAGATGGAATAGCTGAGTGAACTGATTGTGAAGTGTGCGCAGAGTCGGTACAGAGCTGCCAGCATAATGTAAGGTGAGACCGAGGATCCGAAGGGTGTCAACATGCGGTATAAGGCTGCCAAAAATTTGTACCTGAGGAAGAAAGCGGTCAGGGGCTACTCCACGCTTGTTACTGACTACGAGTAGAGCGGATTTTGAAGGCGAAATAGAGAGGCCGACAGACGTGACATAGCCTTGGATGACGTCACACGCTTGCTCAAGAGTGTCCTCCAGTTGGCCGGGACTGCCCTTGGTCCCGGAGCGTGATGTCATCCAGAGCGTGATGTCATCCGCGTATATAGAGTAGGAGAGAAGGGGGATGGCATATAATAGTGGAGGAAGCGAAGCTACAGCGATGTTAAAAAGGGTGGGTGACAGGATCGAGCCTTGGGGGGTACCAGCTGATAGATAGAACGGGGGGGAGGTAGAGCCCGGGATAGAGAAAGAAGCGGTACGGTTAGAGAGGAACGAACGGATGTAGGTATACATGCGAGATCCGCAGTTAGTTTTGGCCAAGTTAGCGAGAATGGCAGTGTGCTGCACATTATCGAAGGCCTTATGAATGTCGAGAGCAAGGATGCGGCGGAGCTGAGAGGAGCTACGAAAACCGTAGACGTCATGGGAAATACGGAGGAGGGGATCCTGAGTGGATATGTAGTCGCGGAATCCAGTTTGGGTGAAAGGGAGGGCAGAGTTGTGAGAAAGGTGCCATTCATGGCGCGTCAATGCCATACGCTCAAGCAATTTACCAACACAAGACGTAAGCGAGATAGGGCGAAGATTTGGAAGAGTGTGTGGTCTGCCTGGTTTGGGGATCAAAATAATTTTGGAGTGTTTCCAAGACGCCGGCAGTTCGCCACTGAGCCAAATGTGGTTAAAGAGAGACAGTAGTTCTGAAAGTGCGCTGTCGGGAAGGTTGCGGAGTAGTTTAGAAGTTATTCGATCTTACCCTGGCGTCGTAGGGGGGACGGCGGGAAGTCTCGGCGTGGAAGCGCAGAAGCAGGAATGTGTGTACTAGTAGGGTACATGAGTAAGCGAAGGTCCTCTGCTAGTGTGTTAGGATGTTGCTTTGTCGAGAGGAGGATGCGGGGAACAGGGTGGACCGGTGAGAAAGGTTGAATGAGCGAGCGGAGGAGGGACCAAGCCCGTTTGGTGTTCATTGCTGGATTGAGAGAGTCACAGAAATTCCACCAGTTCGAGAGAGCTAATTGGTCCGCGTAGGTCTGGGCTTCTTGTGTGAGGATGTTAATTCGACGGCGCAGGCGATTGTTGGCTTTGTTCCGGCGCCAGCGGCGAATGAGTGAGCGGCGCGCGTCCCAAAGGTGCACGAGATGTGGGTCTATAAAAGGGGCATCGGCTGTCGGGGCAACATATTTCGTGTGCCGATCATGATTACGCATGATAGCACAAAGCCAAGCGTCGGGATTAGATGGGTCAATGGTGGGGAGATCCGAAAGGCGGAAACGATGCCAGTCGGTGAGAGCCACGCGTGATCCCGGACGAGGTTGGGTCCGCATAAACGGTAAACAGATTTCAATAATGGAATGGTCGCTTCCGAGGCTTTCGTGTAGGTGTGACCATGAAGGGCTGCCTGTGCCCTGGAAAAACGACAAGTCTGGGGAGGTGTCGCGTTCGACTGAGTTGCCGAGGCGGGTTGGGAAGGCGGGATCGTTCAGGAGACAAAAACGGCCATGACTGATTGCAGTGGCCAAAGTTCGGCCAGTTAAGCTGGCCTTAGTGTACCCCCAAAGGGGGTGTGTGCATTTGAAGTCCCCCAACACCAGCGTAACCTCATCCTTGGGAGGGGAGCGGGCAAAATAGGGTGAAAGAGAGGGTAGCGGTTTGTTTGGGCGATGATAGACGTTGATTATTTTGATGGTAAGAGCCGAATTTGGATCTGGTTTAATGAGGATGCCATGGGCATGGGAATGTGGGGTAGTGTTGGAAGTGAGGTCTACGGGGGTGTAGATGAGGCTTTTTGTAATAAGGGTGATGAGATGGAGGGTGGTGGGATTGTCAGCAATACCGGTGTGATAGGTATCGTAGCCAGGAATTTGGGGAGGCAGAAAGCTTCTTGAAGAAGAATCAAGTCCGGCTGAGGCGTTTGTGATAAAAGGAGAGTTTTGAGAGAGGAGAGTTTGCGACGGAGACCTCGAGAGTTCCATTGCCATATAATTGGTGGAGGAGACAGCATTATAATTGATCTTCGGTGTCCGAGGTGAAGCTAACGTCTTGGGAGCATGGTGGAGGGGGGCTGTTCTTGCTGGGTGGGCCGCGTTTTCGACGGGGCCGATGGTCAAGGGCCTCCTCGATGGTGGCGAGGCGGCGATCAAAATGCGAGAAAAGATTGACCATGAGGGCATAAAGCTCAGGGATTGTCTGGGGAGCGGTGGGTGGGAGCGGTAGGGTAGGAGAGGTGGAAGGACCAGGCGGGGCGAGAGCGTTACGATAGGTGAGGCATGACGTTATTGGCGTGGCAGGAGGATGTGCAGGGTCGTCCCTCGGATCGTTGTCTATGATTTGAGTCTTGATGAGTTCCATTGTATCTATGGCAGAGAAGCCTGGCCTGTAGCTGACCATGTTATAGGAAAGGAGACCATTCGGGGCACCTACTTAGAGGAGAATGGTCTCCTTTCCTATAACACGGTCAGCTACAGGCCAGGCTTCTCAGCCATAGATAAAATGGAACTCATCAAGACTCAAATCATAGACAACTATCCGAGGGATGTGCGGGTCATTCTCGGACATGACTTCTAGAATCCATCTCGGAACTCAATAAAGGTCAGGCCTTTCTCGGCAATGTCAGGTCATTCCTGCAGTATCACAAAGCTACTTTAAAGGTCGCAGATATCAAAACGGGAGTACTCGCTGGGGCCCAGAGGGACGCTTTAGGGAGCCGTGATCTCACCTTTATTTTTGAATCTGGCTATGAAGCGACTCTCGGTTTGGGGAATCTAGATAGTTGATCATACTATACATGCAGACGACATCACCATCAGGTGTACTGAAGGCAGCGAAGGGGAGGTGGATTCGAGTCTTCAGGAGGCCGTAGACCAAACCGAAACCTTCCTCGAGGGCACAGGACTAATGTGTTCGACAAAAAAATGCTGCTTCTCTAAAGACCGCTCAGAAAATGTCCCAGACCTTCGGGGTTGAATTCCCTGGACGAGGTTAACATCAAGTTTCACACCAACACTGGTGCCAACATTCCTATCGTAGACACTCTAAGACTACTCGGAATGTTCATTGAATCTAGTGGACTTACCATCACCAAACTCCATGAAATCACAACCAAGGCAGAGTGCGCGATCTGCATGATTACTAGAATCTGTATTAGGAGGGGTCTGTAGGAGGATAACCTTTTTAGACCCTTACCCGCATTTCTGATGGTCCACATTATCTACGTGGCTGCAATGCGCAAGTGGTACGCATCCGAAAAGAACAAGTTGGAAGCCCTAATCCGAAACAACATCAAGAACTTTTTCGCAGTTCATCTAAATTCCAGTGCAGAACGCCTTCTCCTGCTGGGTGCACATAACACACTTGGCGAAATCATTGAAGCCCAGGAAACGGCTGAAATATCACGCCTCTCCAGCTAGACCGTGGGGAGGTAGATCCTCGCTGTTCTCGAGCTTGTCCCCACCAATAGTGGAGGAGCCTAAGTTTGCTATGTCAGATCACCTAAGGGATAACATGATGGTTGCTCCTTTTCCTAAGAACGTACTCCTGCAACACATTGCTGGTACACGCTCCTGCAGATCACGGACTTTCTTCATACGGTCACCTTCGTGGATGCTGCTCAGTACAGGCGCACATCGGGCTTCATAGCAACAGTAGTCAACCACGAAGGCCAGGTCCATGGCAGAGCCACCATCAGAGGCTCCACCCCGGCTAGGGCGGAGCAGGCAGCGATCACTTTGGCACTTCTGGATCAAGAAAGAACACACATCTTCACTGATTAGAGGGCGGCGGCTGGGGCATACGCCTGTCTTCATCGCCGAAGAAGCTTTTAGGATCCTCAGAGGTGGAGTACTCCATCTACATACTATAACGTGGTTTCCGGCTCATCTCTACTCCTAGCTCTCTTCCCTCGCCAACCTCAATGACATCAATCAAACACATGCATGCGCGCGCACTAACGCACAGTGCGGACGCGAATGCGAGTTCAGGCCGTGTTCAACTTAGGGTTGTCGAGTTCCGAGGCATTCATTACACCTTTATTGAGCTAACTAAGCACTACTACATCACATGAGAGTTTACCCTCCTCCCCAGAAGAAACTAAACAGACCACGGGCTATCGCACTGCGCATGGTTAAGCTAGGATTGTATCCAAACTTGGCTTTATTTCATTCCATATATCCAGATGTGTATAGTTTGGACTGCCCGATATGTGGACAAAAAAAGTAATTTACAACACATGCTCCGTGGATTCTCCTCGTTAAAGGTGGGCCCGAACAGGTGCACCGAAGAAGACTGGAGCTCTGCGCTACGAAGCTCCGAGTTATGGCATTTATGGGTTGTCAAGAGAGCCCACGATGCGGCGATGATGGTTGGACTTCCGGTCCCAACGTGGGATTGATCCGCGGCTTCATCACCCCTATGAAAAGCGGGGCACCCGTGCCTCTGAGGATCACCAGTAAAGTTGTCTGTCTGTCTGTCAGTCCGGGCGTGACATGTTGAATTTAATTCACTTACACCTTCGGAGCGAAGCTCTCATCTTACCACAGTAAGCTGGTAGCACGATCGCGGCTCAGAACATATATGCACTCTAGAGTTTGGTTGAAGATAAATATTTTTCAACTCCAAAAACCATGAAACAACAGAATAAATGACGTATTCCAGATTCAGCATTTTTTCTGAATTCGAGGGGTCATTTTGTATGAAAAGGGGTAGTCGCTTAGTGGTCAATGCAATGAAGACGCTGTGGTGGTTCTCTGATGAATCCTTCCAGTGAACGGGCTAGTGCTTGTGAATTTCAATAATGGCATGACTGCTACTATTCTCCGCTATTTGTTTTTTATGTGTCGTTTACTCGTGACACTCATCGCCATTTTTTTTTTCAATTAGGCATCATGCCTGGCGTCAACTTTCGGAATAGGGGAAGCCAAGGATAATTTGAAATACAGCTGCAAACTATAGATGTTAGCTGATTGTTGTGCCCGGACAAAGTTTCCTGATTAGTTCACTTTTGCTGTGCATTTCATATTGCGCAATTAAGATAACTTGCCAGAGACGTCTTATGGCTTTTTCTCGCAGTTATCCTACAGAGTTACCCTGTGGTTCGTGCAAGGTTATAGTTACCTAATATTCTCGCCGATATGCAAGGTAGGGTTTAATGGGCAATTTATTAGTCACCGCGAAAGGCAACAGAAAGGGTCAAATCATTGCTGGTGTTTTTGATGAGAACGTGAGCAATCGATATATTTTACGCCATACGCAGTTTCTTTCCCAGGAGCTCTGTTTCAAAATGCGGCTGGTTTGTGTGCTTTTGCACCACACTTGTTTTCCTTCGCCAGAAGAAATGTGAGCTAGCACAAGGTGTTGCAGGTACAGTACTGGTGCGCGACACCTTATTTGAGCATTTCAGCTTTCGTCACCCATATCATGATGCCGTTTAATGCAATTCGCAGTGGTACGCTATAAGAGCCGATCACGTATACATACATACAGGCACCAATAGCCTATCTAGACCTATAAAGTCGTCTTTTGGAACTTTCATGGAAAACGAAGGTGACGCTCACAGACAGCTCAGCCGCAACATAGACGAAGAAGACGAAAGCAACTACGTGAGGTGAAGAGATGGCCTGTTAGAAGATGGTTGGACGTACACATTATAAATATGCCTTATTTTCTCGGATTTCAGCCTCATTCTTTCATCGCTAAACATTCTTCCACATGGTGCCAAAATCTGTGAAGGCAACCCAAATGACGAGGTGAGCCATGGGGCAAAACAAATTTTTCGACTACATTGCCTAAACCGAAGCGAGGAGAAGGTATCAATACAGTGGAACCCGATATACATTGCGCATAGAGAGCATTCTTGATTTCAATCGCATGCTCATCGCTGTTTGGACGCCCTCTGTTGAGAAAACCAGAGACACCTAGGCGGCTCTAACAAAACCACGGTCTTCAGCACAACGCCGACTGACTTGCCGGAATCAGAGAGATGCTGGATGCCCTTACTTGCAGAAAGAGAATTGAAGGCCAATTCAGCGATATTTTATAGCATGTTAAAGAAGCGTACCGAATATTTCGCTACCTCGAACAACAAAATTGCAGACGAAAAGCACTTGCCACTCAGAAAACATATCAAGTAAAAGGGGGCAACACCTTCGAATGTATGAGTGGAGTCTTACAAGCAAAGGAAAGGCCCTAATGAGGGGACCACAACCTACATGAAGCCAATGACTTCAACGACATCGGTGGGTATTCTAGTATTATGTCCACAACTCCAGGAATATCCAAGCATACCTGCAAAACAAGGCTCAACAACACCGTGTGCCTATGTATATTAGGACTGGGCGGATACGCCTCTCGAGGTAAGCTGGGCTACTGTCCATCAGTCCCTCATATTTGAAGACACGATGATGCCGAAAGTGGCACATCGGGTGCAGAAAGCAGGCCTCACAGAGTTCCCGAAGTCTACTTAGGCCTGATCAGCACCAAAACAAAACATCCTGGAATATGCGATAGCTTTCGGAGCTTCCGCCAGTAAACCCTACGTACATCAAGTTATTGAGTGTAGCCTTGGTTGTCATTAGCCAATCGTGGTTCATCTAGCAGACTGTATGAGAAAAGACCTCCATAAAGGGCAGATGTGGGACAAGATTGCATGGGGCTAAGCGAAGCAGTCGAGACGAATTCAACAAAGGGCAACATGGCGTGTTCATTGCGAGAAATGCCTGACCATGCCTGGGAGGGGTGGGTTACGGGGGGAGTGCATACAGCTTACGACCCATGAACGGGCCAAACCTGTAGCCGCAACCCCACAAAATGCAGGACCGCAAGATACGAATGGATTGAAAGCACTGCTGATCCAGACTAGGACCACTCGAAGAACGTACACCTTCACGTGTGGCTGAGAAAACTGCAAAAGTCTACGCATCGTCGTCGCCAGGAAACTGGTAATGCGAAAGTGCTGCCGTCACCATGATGATATTCGTAATTAATAAGGCGACTGAAAGGGCTTAGAAATCGAAGAAACCGGCAGAGTGTGGTACCTGGACGTTTAAACTGCACAAGGTGTAGACATTCATGTTTTCAACCAATTGTGAGGTAAAATTCAAGGCAACAGTAAAACAACGTTTTTAGGAGGTGCCCAGTGATCTACAGGAAAATATCCCATTGTGACTCATAACCAGGCATAGTCTTCACAAAAAATTCAGAAAGAAGAGGCCGAAAATCAGAATAAAACAATCAGTTCGGACTCCTGTGAGACACAAATTGGAAACTGGCTCAGTTCCATTACCACTCACACAAACTCATGTTGGGTGGGAAGATCTCAAAACTTTTGGGGAAAACAAAGATTAAGATGGCACCCCGCTCAGCAGGCAAATAGACGAGAAGACAAAGATGACTAGGGGAGGCGATGGGATGGCTGCTTAGAAGATGGTTCGCTAAACATATTATCAATATACCTTCTCTTTTCTGACGAAGGCCTCCTGACTTACCGTCTTGACGTTCTTCGACATAGTGCCAAAATAATGGACCTCTTAAATGTATCTGCCGCAAACTGCTTAGTTAGAGCTTGTTGCAGGGTATGTGCAAGGAAAATGTTTGGATATATGTGAGAAAAGCATCCGAATACCGTTTCCTATTGTTTCGAGTCGCTTGGCTGTTCTTAAGAGGTATTTGTGTCTCATCTTGCTATTTCGATTCTTGTAGATACACGCTTGTGGTTCTATGCTGAATACATCGGGCAGACTGTGCTGGTGATGTTAAAACAGCATTCTGTGAGTACCCCGCCTCGCCCTGGGTCACACATGAGCGCAAAAACAAAAGACCTTTAGTTTGAATGTCATACGAAACCTGCGAACCTGCCAGCGGCTCACTTTCTGCTTGCGGTAAGACATACGACCGACGTGGACATTCGGTCGCAGATACTACTTCATCAGAGTTTTTCAAATCATGTGGGACATAGCACCGTTCAGTCAATATAAAAAAAACTCAGGAAGTTCGCCGATGAATGAAATTTCTCGATGATTTGGCACTGCTCGGTTGGGTCAGATTTTCTGTTTTCCAATTAATGAAAGAAATAGATCCTTACGTAAATATTTTCATTTTCATAATCAATGTCGGTGGCACATATGCCATTCAGGGAGTCAGTGCAAAGGAACGGTTCAATTTCTTCGCTCAATATTCTCAACGCAGCTTCATTTTTTTCGCCCATGAAACTCATCAACACATCATAAACTTCATTCGTTATTGTGGTCAACCCTTGTGCCGCTTCAGGGTATTTGCGGAGTTGTGCAATTAATCACACCTCTTTTCTTTTTGTTTTCATTTTATTACTACACATCGTACACACAGCAATTCTCTCTTTTGGCAATAAATGTTCCATGATGAAATGAGCCTTAGCATGCACCTTACCTTTCACAAAGGTAGTTCCTAGACCCATTTGTCATCCTTCGGAGGTAAGGCTGAATTGTCTTGTCATCAGCCCATCACGTTGGTCGGCTTTCGGTAGCACCACTGCGGCTCTTTCCATCACAAAGGTCCGTCGTCGCCATCACGTAGTCTTTTTCCTTTTAACAGACAATAGTTCGAATGACTCCAAATCGCAGAGGGCTTCTTCTCGGGTTTGAGCACCAAACTCAAAAAATAAAGGAAATACCACAGGCCTTGATGCGTAGGTGACGCAAAATTGCTTCTATAAAAAATGGCGATATGTGAAAGATGAAGCAACAAGAGCTATATTTGCTCACGAAAATACAGGCACCTATGACAATATTCTCATTTCAGCAGGGATGATGACGAAGCCTAAAGTTTTAACACCCTCTCTATTACAAATACATAAAGTGTTATGTTGTGCTTTATGGACCCTGTTTCAATACGGCCATTGTTTTGATAATCGAAAGTTCTGCCAGAAAATTCTGCACGCTTTTATTGCATGTGAGCTTGTTTGCTCAACCTCTTCTGCAAGCGGAAACACAGAATGAATCCGGTAACTTTACGTATAAAGAAATTAAAGGTAGTGACATCATTGTATCGCAGTCTATGCACAAAGTTTGCATGATCTCCTTCTGAGCAGTCAGTTAATCAGTCGTTTTGCAATGCTGGTTTGCGACATTTCTTTTTAAGTTGAATTGCGGATTTTGCTCAAGCTTTGAATTGGTACAACGCTTTTCGTCGGTTTTCACACCCACCCGCCCCCTTCTCGAAAACCTCATCCTGCGCATTCAACTCATCTGGACTGTTCGTGTCACCTCGGGTGACCCATTTTTATTATTCATTTCCTTATACCAACTGTATAAAGTTGATGATGGTTAGATGTTTATGGCGCAAGGCCAACTGGGGCAAAGAGCGCCAAAACAATAGTCATATATGAGGGGTGAAACCTTAAACACTAAGTAAAGTCAGCAAAAACAAAAGTAAAATCAAAAAACGACAGTGAGCATGGCTGGTGTATAGGGCCAGATTTCATTATGCGAGATAGGAAATGAGGTTTAAAAACTTCACATCTGACAAATACTCAAACACACGTTTCACGGAAACAATGGCATCGTCACCTAGAAAAAACGATGGATGTAGGGGAATATGTTGTCTGTAGAGTTCTCTGAAATGTTTGTATCGTGTTGTGTAAAGTGCCTTGCATGTGATTAGTATGTGCACTACGGATAGGGCCTCTCCGCACCTGCTGCACTGGATCTAGAAGATCCCGTCAGCACATACGAGTGCATTGCATGGGTGTGCCCCATCCGCAGCCTACCGAAGGCGATTTCCGTGTGTCTGTTGCGTGTGTCAGTGGTGGATGGTCCCAAGCGTGGTTTTATAACATGTAACTTGTTATCTGTCTGTACACTCCAGTGTGTTGGCCATGTTCTACGCAAGTGTTGTCTTATGTGTGGCTTGAGGTCTGTATATGATACGTTTGTTATGTCTACAGTGTTCCTGAGTGTAGCAGCAGTGGCCCTCACGTCTGCCAAATCGTTTCCAGCGATCCCAGCGTGTCCTGAGACCCAGCAGAGGAGCAGCTGATGCTTCTGTGCATACACAGACATGATAGTGTTAAATACAAGATAACTATGTGGTTTTTGGGGGTGTATGCGATGACAGTGCGCGAACAACACTCAATGAATCTGTGTATATGATAGACTTCGGAATTTGATTTTCAAGTATGTGTCGTACAATCCGTAAAATTTCATATGCTTCGGCTGAAAAAATTGTTGTGTGGACGCTCATGGTTCTGGCTGCACTGAAATTCGGGCCATGAGCAGTGCAGGAGACCATAGTGGACGTTTTAGACCTCCAACTGCATAAAGTTACAGGTAATTTCTGCTCTAAGCCACGTCCGCACGTCATGCGCTTGGCGGGCATCTCGTGGGGCGAGCGGTGGACTTGTTTGAATTTATTATTTTTTAGTATTTCGCCACAGCCTTGCTCGGATGATGAAGATGGCTTCAAAGATAAGAAGTAGAAGATAATGCACTGTGTGTTTTAGGTTCCAAGTGTTCCCTTCTAGTTTACAGTTATAATAGGTGATTGTGACTTTATTGGTAGTGCGTTGTTTGGTGTTGGATGCAAGCGCAACATCCCCCTTAGTGTAATTTGTAAGTAGCCGCTCCTACGTTTCAGAATAGTGTTTGAACATAGGCAGATCAATTTGTGCCTGTTTTTTTATAATCTTATGCTAACAGCAATGCCAAACCTTTACCACAATTTCAATAAAAGACAAAGGCCACCTAGCTCAAATGCGAAGGTTTTTTGAGTTGAGAAATCTAAGCAAAAAAAGTGGGACAACAGCAAACGAAATTCCCAGGAGAAAGCTAAGTAAACCCCCCTCTCACAACGTTTGTACATTATGGCAACTCCTTCAAATACACCCTATTGACCAGGGCAAAATGGCTAATTTGGAGAGAAGTCGGGTTCAGAACGCGAGACACGTATTTTATTCTCACCATAGCAAGCGTTTGTTTCTTGCGGAATCATCGGCATCATGTATCCTACATTTTGTAAAGTTTTCTTTCCTATTGTGACTTGTTTTCAATGCGACCGGTCAGCGATCGAAAACGTGATTGCTTGTGTATGATTTGTCCAATAGGCAATAGAAGTTTACGCTTTAAAGCGTATTTTCATATAAACTTTCCTTGTGCAACTGCTAATTTTGGATTACGTTGGCTGTTAGCTGATGATGATGGTTGGTGTTTATTGGCGCAAGGCCGACGAGGGCAAAGAGCACCAGAGAAGTTATTTAATGAAAAGAAGTGATTCCCACAAAAGGACGGTATAAAACGTCTAAACTGGACATAGTAAGATCAATAAAGATAATGGTGATGGCTGGTGTATAGGGCCAGATTTGATTATGCATGATAGGAGATGAGGTTTAAAACTTAACATCTGACAAATACTTAAAAACGCGGTTCACAGAGACCATGGCGTCGTCACCAGAAACAACGCTGGGTGTAGGGGAATATGTTGTCTGTAGAGTTCTCTGAAGTGTTTGTGTCGAGTTGTGTCAAGTGCCTTGCATTGTATGAGTATGTGGACTACGGATAGGCCTTCCCCATACCTGCTAAACAGGGCTCTTGGAGATCCCGTGAGCAGGTGCGAGTGCGTTACATGCGTATGGCCTATCCGTAACCTAGCTAACGCAACTTCAATGTGCCTGTTGTGTGAGTAAGTAGTGTATTGTCCCAAGTGTGGTTTTACCACGTGTAGTTTGTTGTCTGTCTGTTCGCTCCAGTCTGCTTGCCAAGTTTTACGGAGTTGTTGTCTAATGTGTGGCTTGAGGTCTGTGTAAGGTAGTGTTGCCATGTCTACTGTGTTTCGGAGTGGAGCATTGGCGGCCATTTTGTCTGCCACTTCATTACCGCCAATGCCAGAGTGGCCTGGCACCCAACACACAGTCACCCCAAGGTTGGAGGAATAAGCTACCAAAATTGTTTTGAAGACAAGATTAATGACATGGTTTCTGGATGACTTCCCAGATGATAATGCACGGACGACGGTCAGCGAATCTGTATAAATGACGGATGTAGGAATATGATGTTCAACTATGTGACTTACAAGCAGAAATGTGCCATATGCTTCTGCCGTAAAAATGCTTGTATTAACATTCATTGTTCTACATGCTTCGAAATTGGGACCATGCGCAGCAAAGACACTGCAGTGAACGTTTTAGATGCATCGCTGAAAAACTCTGCAGCCCTGTATTTATTCTGCAGATGCATGAAATGCTGCAAAATCCCACTTCTTGGTGTCCTGTTCTCATTGTATTGTACGAAAGACAAGTCACATGCCACAGGACGACGATGCCATGGTGCTACAAGATCCGTGTGAGATGATTTGAATGTGTCTAAGAGGGAGACGTCATGAATAGTCACCTCGTCCCTCACTCTCTGCGAGAAAGGAACAGGAATGGATGGGCGGTTTAAAAATAGTTTAGTTGTGGACGTATCATTAAAACCGGTTTAAAGGGATGGTTATTCATTGATGAGATTTTGGAGGCATAAAGGAGGTCAACATCAGTTCGCTGGTACGCTATGCACCATTTGTCGCAGTCTGCATAAAGACTGTGGACAGGGCTGGTACGGAATGCCCCACAAGACAGGCGAAGCCCCAAGTTAAGCACTGGGTCGACCATTTTAAGTGCTGTTTTTGTGGCTGATCCATACACAACGCTTCCGTAGTCCAACCGTGACCCCACGAACGCGGCATAAAGTCGAAGCAGGAGTTGTTTGCCTGCACCATACGATTGGTGAGACAGGACTTTTAGAAGAGTCATTGTTTTTAGGCATTTGTGTTTGAGTCTTTTTATGTGGGGTATGAATGTGAGTTTCTCGTCAAACACCGCACCCAAAAACTTGTGTTCTCTTTTTACTGGAATCGAGTCACCAAAGAGTTTCACGTCGGGATCGGGAGGATGCCCCGCCTTTTTGAGAATACAACGCAGGTACTTTTAGAAGGATTAAGTTTAAATCCATTTTCATCTGCCCAGCGAGAAAGTTTATTTACCACAAGCTGGACCTGATGTTCACAAATGGATATGTTACATGATTTGAAATATATTTGAATGTCATCTACATACATCAAGCAGGATATGGTTGGTGGCCGTGCCATTCGGAGAGAGTTCATCTTAACTATAAACAAGGTGCAGCTCAATACGTCACCTTGAGGCACGCCATTCTCCTGCACGTGAACGTTTGAAAGTGCCGAACCGACCCTGACACGAAATGTTCGTTCAGACAGGTAACTTGAAAGAGTATTCAGCATGTTACCTGTCACACCATAGGATTTTATGTCTCCAAGAATGTCATAAAGCCATGCCGTATCATAGCTTTCTCGATATCAAAAAATACGGTCATGCAGTACTGTCTGTGTATGAAGGCATCCTAATGTAAGATTTCAGTGCAACTAATTGATCGTTTGTGGATCGCCCTGCCCAGAAGCCTGCTTGGCAGCTCAAGAGAAGACCTTTGTATTCAAGAAAGTGCACGAGCCTACGGTTTATCATCTTCTCGAGGAGCTTGCACAGGCAGCTTGTCAAACAATGGGCCGATAACTGGAAGGAGAGGAAGAATCCTTCCCTTCTATTAAGAAAGCCACTACTATGGCCTCCCTCCGAGAGCGAGGAATGTGCCCCGAAAGCCAAATCTTGTTATATAGGTGGAGGAGTGTTAGAAGAGTGTCTGAGTGTAGGTGTTGTATCATTGTATATGTGATGTTGTCTGGGCCTGGAGCTGAGGGTTTACAAGTGCTCAGGGCGGATCTCAGCTCAGGAAGTGAAAACTCTGAGTTATAAAAGGAGTTTGACATCATTATCACGTAAAGACTTCTTTTCAGCCAATTGTTTGTGTTTCATGAAAGTGCTAGTATAGTGTGCTGAACTGGACACGTGTTGGAAGTGTTGTGCGAGTGTGTTAGCCTGGTCTTCCAGTTTGTCCCCTGTTGTACTAGCCAGGGGCAGGCTGTGTGTCTGTCGTCCTTTTAGTTTGCGTATTCGTGTCCAGACTTTGCGAGAGTCAGTGTAAGAGTTTATGGATGTTACGAGTGAGCGCGAACACTCTCGTTTTGCCTCACGACGAACACGTTTTCCCATCGCCTTAGCCCTTTTGAACAATAAAAGGTCGCCCGACGTGGGGTACCGGCGCAGGATACCCGACGCCTTGTTCTACGCCTCTCGCGCCCGCCTACAGTTCTCATTCCCCCACGGCCTCCGCTGGTGGGGCGGGGCACCAGAGGCGTGGGGAATGGACTTTTCGGCGGCGTCGAGGATGTGCGCCGTGAGCAGTTGGGTAGCTTCTTCAACGTGTAGGTGTCCTAAGGATGTGTGGTGTAGTTTGGATGTCTCTGTAAATGCATTCCAGTTAGCTCCTAATTCCTTAAACCTTTTATGGGAAGATGGACTGCTCGGGCCCGTACCTATATACGTTAATGAAGTGGGGAAATGGTCACTACCATACGGGACCGTGCCCACACCCCACTCAGGACATGGAAAGAGAATTGCAGAGCCAATAGCCAGGCCGAGATGTGAGTATGTGTTGTGACCTATGTTATGGTATGTAGGCTGTTTATTGTTGAAAAGGCATGCTCCTGAAGATGTAAGAAATTTCTCTATCAGGCAAGCTCGGGCATCATTTCTGGAGGAGCCCCAAAGAGGGTTGTGTGAAATTAAGGTCGCCTGTTAGAATGTACGATTCAGGCAGCTGGTCGACCAGCGCCTCGAAGACAGAGCTCGAAAGTGCATAATCAGGAGGAATGTAAATGGAGCATACCGTTATCAACCTATTAAAAATAATTGTGCGGACGGCTACAGCCTCAAGGACGGTGTTCAAGGTGACAGGGTGGCATGCTAATGATTTGCGGGTGATTATGGCCACACCGCCAGAAGAGTGTGTGCAGCCATCCCTGTCTTTCCTGTACACCAGGTAACTATTCAAGAAATTTGTGTGTTTGAAATTCAGATGTGTTTCCTGGACACACAATAAACTTGGCTGATTGGCATGCAGAATCTCATACACGTCGTCAAGATTATTTAAAAGGCCTCTGCAGTTCCATTGAACGATATTTTCTCTTCCCATTATGATGTATTAGAGCTACTGGAGTGTGACTATTTATGTAGGGTTATTCGGGGATTGGACTATTGGACGGGTTTTCTTTACCTCATCTGGAGGTTTAGATGGAGGGACCCGCTACTTTCGCTGCAAAGCAGACAGGAAGGGTTCCACATCCACCTCATCATCTGATTTGGAAGGGGTACCCGGCGTGCCGGACCCCCCAGACTTGGCACCATTTGCGGTGCCCTTCGTTTTGGCCGCGACCGCCGAGGGCGTCAGGAGCGTCCCGGGTGGCACAGGCGGTGCGGCGGAGGTGGGAACTGCTGCGGCTTCCTCCGCCTCCATCTCCTCCGGGCTCTCGCGTGTGCTTTGGGCCGGTGGAGAGGACGAAAAAGAGGGTGCAGCATCCCCAACGGACGTGGATGCCACCACAGCCGCTGTTGGCCCAGCTAGCGGTGCGGAGGCGGGTTGGGCCGCAAGAGGCAACCCAGGGGGGTGCGGTGGCGGGACCAAGTCCGACTCGCGGTACTGGGTCCCCGCCGAAACAAGACGCCGCTCCGCCCCCCGGCGAGCTGCGTCGGCGTACCTCCCCGGAGGGAAAGAGGCGAACCTCTTCCGCGCCTCTGGGAAGGTGATGTTTTTGTTGACTTTTAAGGCAATTATTTGTTTTTTCTGTTGGAACTTTTCACAGCTCCTAGAATAGGCATCGTGTGGTTCCTGAAAGTTCGCACAGGTGAAGTTCTCGGATTTGCAATTGTCTGTTAGATGATCATGTACTGCACATTTTGCGCACGTCAATTTACCACGACAAGAGGTTGTGCCGTGCCCAAACCGCTGACACTTGAAACAGCGGCGTGGGTTCGGCACGTAGGGTTGAATTGGACATCTCAAGAAACCGGCGTTGACCGACTCAGGAAGGTTAGAGCGGTCAAGTGTCAGGAATATGTGCTTGGTTGTAATTATTTCATCATTTCAACGTATGGGGATTCGCTAAACTGCTGTCACGCCCTGATCTCGGAGGCCCTCGAGCAGATTTTCTTCAGTCTCATTTATTAGAGGCCGATCAAAGATCACGCCCTGGCAGCTAGTGAGGCTGCGATGGGGCGTTATCTTGATGTCAGCATCTACCATGCGCGTTTGCTTGAGGAGGTTGGATGATTGTTGTTTGTTTTCCAGTTCTATCAAAACTTCTCCCGTTGTGAGTTTCTTAGCCTTGTAGGACTTTCCGATAAGGCTTTCAAGAAACTTGAAATTTAGAAACACAGACGGGGAAGTGATGGTCTTTGTCTTGTCAACAGATTCCATGATCAAAAACCGCGAGAAATTATCAGGCTTTCGGGGAGAGATCGATTGCAAAGGACGAAAAGAAACTTCGGTGAGGCCCCTTTTCGGGGGCCGATCACGTCTGGGGGGGGGGTGGAAAATGTCATGTGATACATTGGAAAGCAGGGAGACGGGGGTACTTTCTCCTTTGATCTTACCCTGGTAGTCAAAGAGGTCCCGAAGCTCTCTGCCTGGTAGACCGGCAGGGAGCCCATCGGCCGGAGCTTGACCAAGGCTCCGACGGACACCGTTCATGGCTTCTAACCCTTCACCTTTCAACTTCTAGCCACGGTAGGTGACAGCTTAAGTATGGGGGGCTCGGAGTACGCGGTGTCGCCACTCACGGTCACCAAGATTACTCAAGGTGCCCGTGCGGGGTTGGCTGTTAGCGTACTGTATATTAACAGATGGCACTTCTCCCTGGACACGAGGACCTGCGTTGGTTTACAAAACCAACTTACCCGAAGACATTTGGTTACAGCAATAGAATAAATTATGCCTTGCATTAAAAAGACACCCCAAGAGGCAGGTATTTTAGCGAGAACAACCCAAGGCATGGTGCACTTGCGGCCTGCGCACTAGCAAGCAAACTTAGCACGAAGTAATTCTTGCACACTACGTATGGGCTCTCGAGTGCACTCCTGAACTGTAGAAGGTACTTAGACGTAAAATAAAATACATTCAGCACTTTTTAAAGCCACACAACACTAATTCTAGCGCGATCATCGGTAGAGGCTGCTCTTCCGGGAGTCGCTAAGGAAACGCCGGAACAGTATGGCACCAATTCCCGCAAGAAGGCCGCGCCCTTAGAGAACCTGAAATTTTTTGTGTGGAATTTGTCTAAAAATGTTTCCCTTTTAAAAGAAAACGGCTACTACCAATTGAAATACTAATGTTTGTTGACAATCATTTAAAACTTTGGTTGTTTTTATAAAAGGAACATACAATAAACGAGGATGTGCAACGTGGCTGAAATTCACCTAAAATGTAATGCATCCTCGATTATATTGACAAAAACTTGTCAATATGGACTCTTAAAGGTACAACTTTTAGCGGTTGATTTACAGACACCTAAGTGAAAATAAACATAATCTGCTTGGCTGTGAAGCTTCGCAATGAGGCTTCGAGCGGTCGTGGCCAATGTTTGCACTGTACAAAAAAATCGCATCCTATACATCGCACAACGACAAAAGACTAACGCAAAGGTTTCCCGTAAAAGATTACTGTTTGGTTATTGATGGTTACACGTCGTTACCATTTGATGGAGGGTAAATATTTTTCTGTTTAATTATGCACAACCACAAACCCTCTTCTTTGGCCAAGCTGACTTCATCGAAACTTCAATGGCGCAAGCGCAGAGAGATTGGCTTCCTAAAACCAGGGTGCCTGTTTAAATTCCGAGCACGAAAACATTTTTATTTGACTTCACTTCAAAGGCGATCATCATCATCCTTACAGAAAGTTGGTTTTTCTGAATTGTATTTTGGTTGAAGTACAGACATCAGTGAGAAGCTGGAAACTTCTCTATAATACGAAAGCTTCATTCACACTCGTTACATAAAAGGGACAGCCACGATCTGTGAAATCTACTCTGGTTGTTGTCGCCCGTCAACTAAGATGCTCGAACCAGCACTGAGACTGCCTATAGACAATGTATCTGATGCGTGAGTAAAACAAACTATGGATGCCCAGTTCTCTAAAACGGGGGCGTTATTTTGAAGCGACTTGTTGATTGCATGGGAAGCATGTATTCGGGATTTGCGGCGTTGGTTTGAGCGACCAGGAAACCCGGGCAATCTCCGGGGGAAGCAAAACAGCTACGGCGCTGTCGTTGCAGTATTCCCTGGGAAAGACAAATATTTCTCATTCGTCATCATTTGGCATAGGCTTCGTCACTTCGCATTTGCTGCAGTGCCTTTAGATTTTCGAGTTTCTTAATTTGAATTTTGTGCCCTAGGAAGTTGAATTCTCTACTTTGTGCATAGAAAAGGTTTTGCTTGTCACTGTCTTTTTGTTAAGAAAGGCGCACACCTCAGAAACAGTTCAAGAATACCCGTTGTAATTTTTTTTTATTTCTGATGTCAATTTAGGGGTGGCTGAATTATTGTTTCTTAACGTTTGAGAAACGTATTTGCAATCGTTCTCTCCACAAAAGGTAAAACAAAACCTCAAAAGGGGTTTGTGTTCCACCGAAATTTAAAAATACAGGTTTGTGACTCAGAATTGAGTGTATGAAATGCGCCCAGAAATTGTTCACATACATATACTCGTTGAGTGGTCATGGACACCAAATGTAACAAACAGAAATAGACAGTAACGTCTAACATGAGAATTCTATGACTGTACGGTATTATTGAACGGTGCAAGTAAATTTTTAATGTGCGTCCAAGAGGTTGTAACACAAAGACTGAATACATTGTATACATACCGCAAGCTGAATCTAAATAGACAAGGACAATATTAATAAACTTTAATGTGTTCTTTCATAGGAAATTTACATCGTGAAAATCCAAAGTCATATTGAAAGCATCTATGTTGGATATGGTCAATTAGATCATGACAATTTTTATCACTCATGTTTCATAGAACGACTGTATAAGCATTATTTATGCCAAGCATCTACTTAGACTACCGTAGCTTATATTGGCAGTTACACATACAAACGAGTTATGAAAAATTACCTTGCTGTTTTTAGGCAGAAATTATTTTCTTTGCTCGGAACATTTCTCTGCTACTATACAACAAGGGACTCAAGCAGCACCGACTACTTTGCTGTTACAAGAAAATAAAAAAATTACTAATTGCCTGGTGTTCAAGCTACGTAACCGCTGTTGCATACATACCTTAATGGTGGTCGTGTGCCATAATGAACAAAACTTATGGAGCTGTTAGTTGTAAATCCTGCACAGGGTACTTTTCTATTGGAGGTTTATAGTGAGCAGCGCCACCACGTTTCCCAGGGCCACACGAGTGCCTAGACATGCACACTTTTGCTATTTACAATAACAAGGACCCGAGCAACCTTCGACAAAAGCCCGGGCATGGCTTCTCCATGTCAGGAGTAGAAGCGCATCCTGGTGACTGAGCCAAATCCAGGGTTTGTTTGGAAATACACTTCCCTCTGGTAATGGCACTTCATTTAGGCCCACCCGCCACCATAACAGTGCCACAAGTACGACCTGCGCTGTGGCTGATCCGCTAGTCGCATTTTCCGGTCCTCCTCTGTATACCTTCTTTCCCATCCCATTTCATCACCAGGCCTGTTATCTGGGTTTTTTCTGATGGTGAGTTTTTATGCAGCGAGGGTCCAGTCTGTGTAAAGCCACCGTTCTTGATTCCAAGTGAAGGTTTTTTTGGCGACGTACGTTTAGCGTGTTCTACAAAAACGGCAGCCTTGTTGCGCTCGATTGTGGGAGACTGGCCTTGCCACATACGTGATTCCAGGTCATACGACTTCATTCTCACTTTCCCCTTCCTGAAACCTTATCGGCCTTCCAAAGGAGGTCGCACACAAACACTTGGAGTCGAACAGGCAAGAAACTTTTTAACTAATGTTTGGTGTTTCTTTCTCTACTGATCAAGAGTTACCAATTCCCGAACTGTTAGTTTCTTTTATAGCAATTGCTTTGAACCATTGAACCAGGCCGCTATGTTTGGGGAATGCAAAATAACAAAATTGATAGTATCTTGACGGAAGAAACGAACCAACTGACACTGCTACACCACCACGTACGCTAAGGAATTTCTGAAACGGTATTTTAGAAAAGAAGCTTTCGCTCGAGAGAGATGCAGACCACCTCCGTATAATGCACGACGAGTGTCTTCTTGGCGTTTGTATGATATAAATATACGAAATGAGCCAGAAACGAAGACGTGACCAAATATTTTAACATTTGTCAGCTCTTTTCTGCCCCGACCATGAAGGCCGTTATAATAAAACGCCGTGTACGTGCTTTAATACCCAACACGAGGCGATGCATCAAGAGTCAACACTGCCGCAATGGCACACAAGCTTGCTTTGGCATGCTCACCTCTGCTAAATGGGCTGTAAACATTCGTACCCGTGCAGACAACAAATTGATAAACTAGCGTGGGATCTACATGGTCAAATGCAACATACTCAAACTTTCTTACTTTGAAGAAATAAAAAATACATTTGAATAAAATACACGAAAAGACATCTTTCACAACTGTACGCTAACATCCCCAGATATTTTTGCAACATGCAATACATACTCCGCTCGATAGAGGTTAAGCCGACGGTTGGCCAGTATTACGATACAGTGCAGCACAGCTGATGTGTTGCTGTCATTATCCGCGCTTCCAAGCGGGCAGCACTTCCCTCTGCTTCGATAGCAGAGTAAATGGTGGTTTTACTTTGCTCCAGGCTGTCATTCAGAGCCCTGCACATCGTCGGTTTCTTGTAGGGTGTTGTTACAGCCACCGTAACTAGTCCAACCCTTTTGTCCGCCTACTTTGGCGCCCTGAAGATATGAGCGCATTGAGAACATACCCACCGGGCGCCTCACAACTATTCCTTTTTTTTCAGGGCCGAGGGCTACAACTGTTAAGCTGTTGTCTGCTGCTGAGAACAATCAGAGTGGTGGGTGGTGGAAGCACCACACGTAGGTGATGCCTGAATATCCAGACGGGGATGCGCTGAACATATCTACGCGGACGACATAAATAAATATTTATCCGAACAGTTAGCCACGCTTGAACCCAGGGTGTATAACTATCTAACCAAATCTTCGACACAACTAACAAGAAATTAATTGCAGTTTCACGCTTCCGAACTAGAAAGTTTGTGAGGGACGACAAGGCAGCTAGGTTTATTTACAATCGTGGTCATGACCCAGCAGGGGAAGCAACGGCCACTCAGCATTCACTCGGACACCTGTTCTTCCAGCTGATTCCTATTCTACTCAATATAGTTGCCACCATCGGCATTACGTCTAATGGGTAACACTTCCCTCGGCGCAGACGAAGCCTGGTGGCCTGTCACTGATTTTCACTGGGATGACATGGTTTCAGGCAAGCCACGTGCGCAACTAGACTCTAGGTGTGGCAGCGACCGGAGGCAGTGAGCCATAGTTAGTGTCTCTTAACCTCTAAATAACGTGGAATCAGCCATCGTAATAAGCGATCAGTTTCAGATATAAACCGCGCTTGCGCAAAAGGGTGCAAGGGTATACCAAGTCACCCTATCCTAACAATTGTCCCTGTGTTTGCGGTCACAACGCCGCCTTGAAGACTCTTCTCAGGCCAGAATGCGGAGAAGGGTAAATCGATTGTCTCCTTCAGAACCGCAAGGAAAGTAACCTATACCGGGGCTGTAATGATCCTCGGAAGGAAGTATGGCATCGTGTGCGCTTTGAAGCCAATGTGCCTAGAGGAGGAAAGAACAACTATAGCGAGACGTCTGGCGTTTTGCGGTGTTATAGCTGCAGGTGATAAACTTAAAGGTAGCATTGAGGTTCCGATGATTGGAAGCGACGTACATGGAAAGCATGTTAGTGTGCTATTTGCGCGATCGTTGAGGCCGGTGATTTATAGGGGGTGGAATGTTGTGTGTGGGTAGCACGAACATGATGCAGCTTTTGTATAATATCAGCTGTTAACTGGCGTCCTAGGACATTGATAATGACTCGAATGGGTCCACAAAAACCCACAATAGAAAGGAGGACAAAGTGTGCTACTGCTGTCAGCTGTGCCGGATGGTAAGGCCGAGGGGTCAGCGTAATACGAGGGATAGTCGATGAGGGCCACGATCAAGCAATAGCCACACGGCGACGAAGGAAGTCCGAAGTACTGAACCTTATGAAAGGTGGGGTAGGTGGGCTTCTGGTGTGAATTTTACTGGCGGAAGCAGTATTTAGACGTTTGTGGCATTGGCAAATGCAGCAGTTGCACATTTACAGTTCAATTTTTTTGCGCATCTTGGGCAAATAAAAACGCACATCTAAGCGATGGACTGTCCGTGCAAGTCCCGTATGACCAGAGGTAGCATTAAGGTGATGCATGACCTGGAGAACAGAGAGGTGCAGGTTTTCCGGCGTGACAAGCTTAGGACGAGCGCTCTCGTAAGAGTAGTTTTTTCTCTAAAGCAAACCCCCTCAGTGGAAAAATCTTTGTCATGAAAATAGGTCCTGGGCAGACGCCAAAAATGGCTGTAGAGTCGTATCGTTGTGTTGTTCAAGACGAACTCTTTTCGCATCAGTAAATGCGAGCTCAACACTGGCAAGATACTGGTCAAATGCGACGGTCTCACTGTGAGTCTCTTGAAAAGGCAGCCGCGACAAACAATAGGCTGCGGCATGCTTCAGACCCCTCTTAAGATGTGGAATTATTAAAGATGCAGCACCATGCACACAATCCGACCGCACGCTGGACGCAGCTTGACCTACAACCATAGCGAGTGATGATCGGTGATTATGGTGAAAGCCCAAGCACAGCCGCAGAGGCAGACGCGATATGTATGAATAGCGAAGACGATAACCAGCACGCCTGTACGGTAAGCGTGTATTTACGCTCGCATTAGCTGACAGAACAACTGGCGTAAGCAAGCACATGTTCGCTGCTGCAATTGCGCTGAACGAAGGCGGCATCAATGATGACACCACTTGCATTCGTGCGAAATTTAGCAGAGGCAGAGCCGTCAAATTGGCGAAGTACGGGTACGGATGTTAGGAGAAATTTCATTTGGCGAAACGCGGAATTACTTTAGGCATCCAGTTAAAAAGGTTATCTTTCTGAGCAAAAGAGTCAGTTTAGAGGCGATGTTGGCGAAACCAGGAATGGAGCTAGAGAAATAAAACCTGTCCTAAGAAGCTCCGTAGATCTTTAAAAGACTTTTCAGGTGTGAAAAAGGAACCGCCTTTAATATTTTTCGCGTCAGGTGGAATACCGCTGCTGTTCGCCAGCAGACCCATACTAGGTTTTCACGCTCTTATAAGCAGCAATTTTATGAGTTAAGCCCGAATTCCGCCTCGAGGACCAGAGCCAGGCGGTAGTTGTGCTGTATTGACGTCCGACAAAAAATCACGACGCCATTGAGGTAGCACTCACGAACGTTCCACATTACCACGCTCAAACGGCGTACATATATTGCTCAAAAGTGGTATGTGCGTACAGAGCCCCAACAGCATTACATTAGGTTCGAAAAGGTCGTTGGTGTAACAGAGGCTGTGTTTTCAATGTCTGCTGGGTCAACGGGCATTTGCAACTAACCGATTGCTTTTTAAGTAACGAACTATAGGAAGCGTAGTGCAAACAGCCGACGGCGTCTTCCATCCCGGGAAGTGGGCGCACACATTTCTTGGCGATACCTATAAAGAGGCGAATATCACCACAAAACCTCCACAATGCATTTTGTCAAACGAAAATTACCGGAGCTGCCTAGTGACGGCATGATTCACGTATGACACCAGTTGCCAACATGTGTTGCACTTGTTCATTGATCAGCTTGCATTCTCATGAAGACACTCAGTACGGCTTCTGATGAATCCGTTGAGCACTCCTGGTGTTGAAGGTGTGAGCAATGCGAGAGGCTGTTCCCTGGGATGGCCCTTCCTTACTTGGTGAGTCGAATGCCTTGCCTGCTTAGATATAACATTAGGCAGGGCGCATCGTTCACAACATGGCAGGCTCTCATTATTCATGTGTAAAAACGGCAAGTCACCAAAAGAAGGGGGCGTCGGCTGGTAGCAGTGTTCACTTAACACAGCTGCTGAACTCGCCACGTATTCGTCCAAAAGCGAGTTTCAACCCACACAGTATAACTGCCTGCTGAGGTGAACAATTTATCGCCTTCAGCGCAGAGCGTCTTTTTTCAACGGGAACGATGCAGCGAGGCAAAACAATGTTTCTCAAAAACAGCGTCAGATTTTTTAAGAGAAGCGTAGAGTCCCGGAATCCGAGAGTTCTAGTCCCAAAACCAAGCCCAGAGTACTGGAATGACTGCGCCTTCCAAATAGACCACTTGCCTAACAGTTAAATTGGACAGCCCTTACTGACACGATAGAGGAAATTACGTGTACTTCACGCTTCCACAATTACCGGTTGTGCCATACTGTTATAAAATGTCCAGTCCTAATATCACATCATTAGGGGACCTCGGGAGCACAGTAAACCAATTTTGAAATATGTGACCGTAGAAAGCGGCATTACCAGAGCAAAAAGCAAACATCCACCCCCAACATCACGAAAGTTGCCGGATGCTCCCTGTCGAACATCACTTTGTAACCAAGTTGACTAACAAGCTAGACAGATATCAGAAAATTTCTTGTGGGTTTCCACTAATGCCAATGTAGGAACAGCGTGAATAACCACTTCAGCTTTGTTGTTTATCATCACTGCAAGTGAAGGCTTACTATATAAGCACTGCATGTGCTTCCTTCCTTCCGCGCCAAGCAGTTTTCCCAAGGTGGAGAATGCTGGCGGTTCGTTGTCGTTATTCGGTGACCCGGGGCTCGAGACCCACTGCATGGAGGTTCAGGCATGGAAACAAGATTTTGTGGAAACCGGCCCGACGACAAGACGGATAATGGAGTGGCGTTAGGGTGAAGAAAGACTGTTGGCAGGTGATATCGCGGACCTGGTTGCCGTCTCCTACAACAGTGGGAAAAGTGCCTAATCACGCCGCCTCGATAACAATCTGTACCGTCGTGATCTTGCTTGAAATCACTCTTTCGGTTGTAGTTGTACAATGCGGAGCAGCTGTTGCGGTTGGCAAAACGCCGATCCATGTTCGGGTTTTCCGGCCGAATCAATAAATTTCATCATTGAGCACGTCCTTTACTGTAACCTTGTAATATTCCTCGAATTCAAGTGATTTTGCACCACATTTCAGCATGGCTTTTATAAACAATGGTCATGGAAACGCGAGCTACTAACATTCACACATAAAATTGCATCAGCTTTGAACCGCGGTTCGTCAGTATATTGCATCTTTGTATATTTAAAAAAATTATGAGTTGGACAAACTGTATCACCAATTATAGTGTCTTACGCTCACTATCCTGTACATTCACCTTAATGTACTAAAGATGATAACGTTATTTTTGACTGCTCGTACCAAATTAGGTAATGCTAACGCATGCAAATTGTCCCTGCTGCTGTAAATGTGCTGTTTCTCAGGGTTTTGTATCCGGTCATCGGCACTTTTTAATTGTTATAATGACCTTTCTATGGTGTAAAGCCATTTGCTGATGATAGTGTTCTTTATCGCTAAATAATAACCAAACAGATACCATTACTTTACAAGCAGACCTCGACACTGCCTCGAAATGGTGCTGCAAATCGGACATGAAACCTAAAACAAATTCAAAAAATCGCGCCAATCCACCCTGCGAATGTGGTTGGAGAGAAAAGCTGCAAATGGCCCCACAACAATTACGAATTGACGTTCCTTAAATTAAGTCACGTCGCTCTACAAAAAATGGCCAAGATTGTGGAGGAGTACTAGAAGGTGAAAGAGAAGGAGGAGAACGCGAAGGAGAGAAGGATGATTTATTTCTTCTATGCATACTTCTGAATGGCACACGGTAGGGCCCAGGGGAGTTGTTCTTTCTTCACTGGAGCCCCTACGCAGCCCGCGCCACCTGTGCTCTGTCCACCAACTAAAGCTCGGTAGGCAGACAGGGGCTGGACAGCAGCATCTCCCATTTGTCTTGTTGGGTAGTTGACGGAAAAATTAAGGCACTCAGGGCTAAAGTCGCACCGAATATGCGGCAGAGTGTCCCTGCTTCTGAGCAATATTTGCAATCAGCTTCGTAGCGATTCGGGCACCCTAAGTGCAGTGGCATCGCTTGTGGGAAGAAGCCGGAGTGGATGTGCCGTAGGGTAGTTTGCTTTTCTCTGGAAAGGTCAGGGTAACGCCAAGGCAGGGTCTGTCTCTGAAGGCGATAATTCTGGGTTATGTCCCTGAACTAGAAAAGCGGGTGACAGTCCTCGTGCGGCTCCAAAGCACGTGGGTAAAAGCATAGACTTTTTGGTGGGCGTATTGCTTGCACTCCATGAAAGCTTTTGCGGGTGTCCAGATGAGCTGATTGGAAGCACTTGGGGAGTGAATTTTTAAGACGCGCAGTGGACGTCGGGACAACAAACCCCACTGGTAATTCCAGTAGGCTTGTTGGGAATCGGTTACTCCCTCCAAACTCTGGTGGAGTGAGAGACCGGGCGACGGCTGCCTCTCCGGCTGTGATCATGTCTTGGGTCTTTGCTGAGGCACACGCAAGATGGTTGGGTCTGGAGGTAGCCACGATAATGGCGTACTACTAACCTCGATGTGTGGGGCAACTGCCCAGATTATGTGTATGATTGAATTGATCCAGTGTTTGAGGCAACACAATTATATACGTCCCTCTTGGCTTTGGCCTGGAGATGTAGGCCCAGGATCTTGATGCTGGGGCTTGGAGTGATGTCCTGGGCATCAAGGAGTATTTGAATGTGTTCCTCTGTGTCGTTAAACGTGAGGGTGGAGAGCCAAGAAGCTGTGATTTTTTACGTGAACACTGAAGCAACACGCTTTAGCACATTGGCGTACTAGAAGGGAGATGCCATGCATTGGTGTGAGCATCCTTTTATTTTTGTAACTCCTAACACAAGCGCAAGGCGCGCACAGGGTTGCTAGACGTGCCGCGGACGGAGACCACAGCGGACCATGAGGTCGCGTGACGCAATCACATGGCATTCAGCCAGAATGCAGTGGGAAACCCTTAGATGTGCTTGGTGAGTCCACAACCGCTCTTCCACGTCTCCGCGTGGGCTCGTAGCTGGATCGGTAAGACAACGGGCTCTCGCTTTGTGACGCTATTAGTTCCATGGTATATTCCTGGCCCTGCCAGTAATTTTTTTTATTTATTCTCAGGAGTTTTCTGTTGACACCAACGGTCGGGAAAGAATCAATGGGGGTAGAGGTTTAAAGCTTTGCTTTAAAACATGAACACCACTCGCAAAAAACATTTCGAGCACCCCTTTATTTAGAGCATAACTGGATGCATTCTTGAACACGGTAATATATAAACGTATCTTGGGGTTGACGTCAGCAATGACCTAATGTGGCACACACACATTATTACATCTGCAGCAGCGGAAGCCGTTCCATAGGTTGTATTCGCCGTAATTTCTCTCATGCCCCATTCTCCCTTACACTTAAAATTTATCGGAATTTATTTCACCCTAAAGTAAGGCACGCGTGGGCAGTTTAGGACACTGGGCAACAAAACATTATTTCTCTTCTAGAATCTGTACACAACTGCTGAGGCTGAGTATCTATACACAACTGCTGAGACTAACTGCTGACGCCGACTACTCGCTCACCTAGTTTTTCGAATGATGGAAAATAACCTGGTTCTACGAAGCCTAAGCATCCGCCGAAAATGTTTACAACTTTCGCTTTTTCAAAAATCTTTTTTCACATCCAATCTATGAGAAGGCTACTTTTTTACAGCTAAGCACAACTAATTCAGCATCCACCATCAGTGCAAGGTTTTCAGGCAAATTTGCTGAACAAACGCAATCTCCGTTTTATTGCTCCCCAAAACGCCGAGGAATGCAACCACCTTCTCTATCCCATGGTGTCCAGTGATGACCCTGCGTCATTGAAAAATGCGCTTTTTATATGGTTGCCAGTGTAATCAGCGATGGAGTGCAGATGGCCCAGACGCAGCGTTCTCTGTTGTCACGCCAATCGTCTGGAGCCGGTGTGCGCCGTTCTGGTGTGTCTGCATCATCCTCATCATTATCATGAAAATCACAAAAATAGTCATCACATCCTAAGCGACAAGGAAGATGAGGACGTACCCCTTCATGAGCCCGTGTTCGTGGTGTGACTGCTACCAGGCATCAGGTCAAAGTTTCTCAAAATACACCCCCTTTTCCTCTGTCCTACTGGCCATAATTAATCGTTGCGCTGGGACACGGGTCCACTTGCTGGGTACCGGAGTGTCTGATGCCCAGGTCTCTCCCTGACAGCCCTGAGAGACCTCCCAGGGTCTGCACGCCCGTGCATTGCTGCAGCCGCCGCAAGCTAGGCCTACCTCCAGAACACGGCCCCTGCTTGACACCGCACCAAGGCGCCAGGTTTCTGAACCAAAGGTAAATGGCTGAAGTATAACTGCCACCTCATCTGACGCTTCAGCAGCACCGCATTCTCAGCAGCTTTTACGGAACCGATTCTGAGAACGTAGATGACGGGCTAGACCAATTCGAACGCATCGCCAAATTCAACAAGTGGTCACCTGCACAAAAGCTTCAGAATGTGTACTTCTCGTTTGAAGGCTCCCCGCACTGGGCACCGTCAGTATTCATGGTGACCGTCAGCAGTGACACCGTGGACACGGATCTCCCGTACATAAGCCGTGTCCAACCGTGGCGAGGTGTTTCAAGGCGAAGGTAAAAAGCCCTAAACGGTGGCTGTCGGATCCTTGGCCAAGCTCCGGCCGATGGGCTCCCTCCCTGTCTACCAGGCAGGGAGCTCCGCGACCTCTTTTACTAACAGGGTAAGGTCAAAAAAGAACGTACCCCCGTCTGAAAGTACCCTAAAAGTACCCCCCAAACGTGATCGGTCCCTGAAAAGGGGCCGCACTGAAGTTTCATTCCCACCTCTTCCAACAACTGTCTTTTCAAGAACCGTGAATAACTATGCTCGTTTCCTTATAATAGAATCAGCTGACTCAGCAAGTTCTGTCGCTTTCTGTCTGTATTCCTGGTTTTGAAATTCCTGCAAAACACAATAGGTTGAAAGTCTCAAGCTAAAAAGCTTAGGACGGGAGAAATCCTTGTAGAACTCCATGCCGAGCAAGAAGCCAACACTCTTCTTGCACAAACCAGCATCCATTATCTGGACATCAGGGTCACACGCCACCGGAGCCTCAACAGTTCCCAGGGTGTGATTTCTGAGGAAGATCTTACAGAAACAGATACCGACCTGCTTGAAGGTTTAAAGGATCACGGCATCACAGCTGTGCACCACATCAGGATGCGCAGCGATGATAACATAATCCCCACGAAACATATAATCCTCACCTTTAACCAGTCCTCACTTCCTGAACACATCAACGCAGGTTTCATTCGATGCTCCATTCGTCGTTACATTCCGAACCTGCGCCGCTGCTTAAAGTGCCTGTGGTTCGGGCACAGTACAACCTCTTGCTGCGGCAAAACAACGTGTGCGAAATGCGCCCCGCAGGACCACCCCACCGACAACTCTAATTCTGACATCCTCACTTGTGCAAACTGCAGGGGCCCACATGCGGCCTACTGCAGGAAATGCGAAAAGTTCCAAATAGAAAAGAAAATAATCAATCTCAAGTTAACAGAAAACAGAAAAAGGCGCGAAAGAGGTTCGGCTCTTTTCCCCTGGGGAGGTACGCCGACGCTGCTCGCCGAGCGGCGGAGTAGCGCCTGGTTTCGGCGGGGACCCAGTACCGCGAGTAGGACTTGGCCCCGCGTCAGCGCCCCCCCCCCACCCGGGTTGCCTCTGGCGGCCCAACCCGCCTCTCCACCGCTCGCTGAGCCAGCAGCGGTTGTTGAGACAACCACGTCTGGTGGGAGTGATGCTGCATCCTCCACTTCCGCTCCACCGTCCCAAACCACAAGCGAGGGCACGGAGATGGAAATGTGGGAGCCAGCGGCAGCTCCTACCCTCACCGCACCGCGTGCACCACCCGAGGCATTCTTGAAACCCTCGGCGGTTGCGGGCAAAGAAAACCGCGCCCCAAATGGTCCGATTTCCAAGGAGTCTGATACCTCAGGCGCTCCAAAGACATCCGAGGATGAAATGAACGTCGGCCCATTCTTGTCTGCGGTGCACTGCAAGGAACGCGTCCCGACGCCAAAGCCTTTCGACAAGTCAAAAATGGCGAGAGTAACAGCCCGAAAAAATGACAGATATACATAAACATACAAACTGCAGTGGCTCTCACACTAAATAATATGAAGAGAAAACACAACTCAATAGAACTGTTGAGGCCTTCTTAAAAATCTTGACGATGTATGCGAAATACTGCATGCTAATCAGACAAGTGTAATGTGTGTTCAGGAAACACATCTGAATTCCAAACACACAATTGTGTTACCTGGTATACAGAAAGGACAGGGATGGCTGCACACACTCTTCTGGCGGTGTTGTGGCCATAATCCTACGGAAATCCTTAGCATGCCACCCTGTCACTTCAAACACTATCCTTGATGCTGTAGCAATACGCATAATAATATTTATTAGGTTGATAACGGTATGCTCCATATACAATCCTACTGATGTTGCACTTTTGAGCTCTGACTTCAAGGCGCTGGTTCACCAGCTGTCCGACCCATTCATTTTAACAGGGGACCTTAATGCTCACAATTCTCTTTGAGGCTCTTCTTGTGCGGATGCCCGGGGTCGCCTGATTGAGAGGTTTCTTAAATCCTCTGGAGCATGCCTTTTTAACAAAAAACAGCCTACATACCATAACATACGATACAACACATACTCATTACTCGACTTAGCCATTGGCTCCGCAGTGTTCTTTCCCCTTCTCTAGTGGGGTGTGGAAACTGACCCATATGGCAGTGACCACTTCCCTACCTCACTAACATATATAGGTAGAGGCCCAAGCAGTTGATCTTTCCATAATAGGTTCAATGAAGCACGAGCTGAGTGGAACACATTTACAGAGACAGAAAAACTACACTATACAACCATAAGACACCTACACGTAGATAAAGCCGCTCAACTCCTCACGGCGCACATCCTCGACGCTAGCGAAAAGTCCATTCCCCACGCCTCTGGTCAGCCGCGCAACCAGCGGAGGCCGTAGTGGAATGAGGAGTGTAGGCTAGCGCGAGAAGCCCAGAACAAGGTGTGGGGTATCCTCCGTCGGTAGTTCACGTCGGGAAACCTTCTCTTGTTCAAATGGGCCAAGACATTCGCAAAACGTGGGCGCCGTGAGGCAAAAAGAGATAGTTGGCGCTCATTCATAACATCCATAAAATCTTACACACACACACGCAAGGTATGGACACGTATACGCAACCTCAAGGCCAACAGACACACAGCCTGCCCCTGGTCAGTACAACAGGGGACACACTGGAGGACCAGGCTAACACACTCCCACAACACTTTTAACACGTGTCCATTTCAGCACACTACACGAACACTTTCCTGCAGCATAAAGACTCTAGTGAAAAGAAGTCCCTACACGACAACAACAAATCATAGACTTCTTACAACTACCTGTTTTCAATACATGAGCTGAAGAGAGCTCTGAGCACTGTGTACTCCCTCAGCTCCAGGCCCAGACAACATCACATACACAATGTTGCAACACTTACACGCAGACTCACTCGAAACACTTCTGCATCTATATAATACAATACGGCTTTCGGAACACATTCCAAAGTCTTGGAGGGAGGCCATAGTAGTGACTGTTTTGAAGGAGGGAAACGACCCGTCGTCTCCCCCAAGTAACCGTCCTATAGCCCTGACGAGCTGCCTGTGCAAGCTCTTTGAGAAGATGATCAATCGCAGCTCGTGTACTTCCTTAACTCTTTCGCTACCGCAGAAAATTGACCAATTTTGGGGGGGTCCAAGAAAACTTTTTTTTTTCTGCTAAAAAATTATTTAGGCACTAATTGCAGGAGCACAAAATGCAGATTATTTAACGGCCTTTCCAATAACACCAGTTTTTTAAAGGTTTTCATATATCATAGTTGTGAAAAAAAATCAAACCACCCGTAGTAGAAAAAAATTAGAATATACATTTTGCAGGGAAACATTTCAAAAACACACCCTAAAAAAAATGTCGACTTGCGCGGAACAGTTTTTCAGATATAAAAAAAAAATGTTAGCACGCACGGTGCTCGTGTCATGCGGTGAAGCCCAACCTCTAATTCAAACTGTGCAATTTTGGGTGGTTCCTTGGAATAAATCTGGCGGTTTGACATTATCAGAGGCACCAATTTGCCCCCACATAACGTAAAAACATCTTGTCAATGGCTGACTTTGCATTTACAGCGAGCACAATATTTTGGGGCAAGCACGCGATGCAGAAAAAAACATGCATGAAGTTGAAAACGGAACGCCGTGGCTGATGTTTGTTGTCGTTCACGGTCAGTTATCTCTCAAAACATAAAGCTGAGCTTTATTATCATCTTCTTACTCGCAATTGTAGCCTTGCTCGCAAAAATGAGGTACGATGAGCTAGAATCGTCCCCTGCGATCTTTGGCCGAGTAGCAGTCGCGCGCTAAAAAAGATCAGCACAACGAGCCTCCTCTATTGCAGCGCCACCTAACATTTTTCAAATGAAACAGTACAAAAACTTATCAGAGACTCCGTCCGAATAGACAGTTCAACTAAGCAGCAACATTAGACACCCGGATATACCCTCGCATGAAAACGAAACTGGAAGGCGAACAGCTGGCAGTGTAAGGCTGGTTTGAAGTGCTGTCCTCGGCGGAACAGATATCTGGCGACTGGGTGTGACCTTTTGACTTGCATCTAAGTTCTTATCGCAGAAATCGGGTTAGGGTGGGGGGAAATGAGGAGCGGCGTGCTTTGTTCGAGGATCAGTCGCGGACGCTTCAGGCGCCATGGCAGTTAGCCTTGAAGTTGGGTAACTGCGTAGTTGCGCTAAATATGAATTTCGCGATGCAGAAACGAAACTGAAACTGTTGTAAACTGTTTGGGAATGGTTCTGGAGTAAGTAGAACTACCAGAGTACTTAGGACAACTTGCGCAAAGGCAATAAAACTGCCTAAAATCATAAAGTAGCTTTGCAACCAGGCACTGCTTGACATTTTCAGCCGATTTCTGGGATTATTACTGTCAGAGCGTGAACCTGACGATTGAAAATCGTTTGCTAGTTCCCCATTCACGCCCTGATAGCAAAAAACAAGCGCTGGTGCAGAGTAATTACGAGTTGCACGTATTCTTCGTTGGTAGCCTTGAGGCGCGATGACCACGCCCCTTTTCCACAACCAGGTGATTCAAAAGCGTGTCAAAAATCACGTTTCCGTTGCAAAAATGAAAACAAAACTGATTTTGAAAGGCCATTTTCTGATCTAACTCCGAACAGCTTTACTTGTTCGAGAAACGCCTGGAACGCTATGAAAAGGCGCTCCCAAAAGTATCGATCAAATTGATCGATTTTGATAGGCGCGGTAGCGAAAGAGTTAAGTAAAATGGTCTTCTCAAGGGCTGCCAGGCAGGCTTCAGGGCGGGGCGCTCCACTAATATTCAGCTTGTTGCGTTGGAATCCTCCATAAAAGATGCCTTCATTCACAAACAGTTCTGCATTAGAGTCTTCTTTGATATGGAAAAGGCCTACGACACGGCATGGCGGTACAGCATCTTGAGTGACTTGAATTCATTTGGTGTTTCGGGCAACATGCTTAGCACTCTTTCTAGCTACATGTATGAACGAACTTTCCGTGTAAGATTTGGTAGTGCACTTTCTAATCTACATGTTCAGGAGAATGGCATGCCTCAAGGAGGTGTTTTGAGTAGCACACTATTGATAGGGAAGAGCAACTCATTCTGTAATGCGTTGCCACCTACCATTTCTTTTTCAGTTTATGTAGATGATGTCAAATTATCTTTTAAAGTATGTAATATGTCAATATGTGAACGTCAAGTCTAGCTCGACGAGAAGAAACTTGCTGGCTGGGCGGACCCAAATGGTTTTAAGCTTAACCCCGTAAAAAGTACTTGCGTTGTGTTCACCCGTGTTCGCGGGATTCATGTGGATCCTGACATTACTCTAAACGGCGCGTCGATTCCTGTAAAAAAGGAGCACAAGTTTTTAGTCCTAATATTCGACAACAAACGAACATTTCTTCCACATATAAAAATGCTCAAGCAAAAATGCCTAAAAACTATGAATATCCCTTAATTCGTCTCTCACCAATCGTACGGTGCAGACAAGCCGCTACTCCTGCATCTTTATGCTGCACTGGAAGGATCTCGCTTGGACTACGGCAGCGTCGTATATTGGTCTGCAACGAAAACGGCACTTAAAATGCTTGACCCAGTTCTGCATATGGGGCTTCGCCTTGCTTGTGGCGCCTTTCGCACCAGCCCTTTAGAAAGCCTCTATGCAGATGGCCACAAATGGTCCCTTTATCACACGAGGATATACACTGACGTTGTATGCCTCTAAAATCATGTCTCGGACAAATCATCCTCTTAACGCGACCATTCATGATGCGTCCTCACAGCAGCTCTTTTTAAACCGTCCATCTATTCTCATGCCGGTCCCTCTCCGAGTGAAAGCAGAAGCTTCTGAGCTAGCAGTGTCGTTTTCATACATCCACAAGACATCCATCATGGGTTTTAGTGCACCATTGCAAGCCAGGGATGTTTCCTGTGACCTGTCTTTTGTGCAGTTTGACAAAAACAGTGCACAAAGGGCAGCTCTAATGCAGCATTTCCTCTTCCTCTTCCTGCAGGATAAATACCACTGTGCACAGTTTTACTCCGACGCATCAAAGACAGCTGATGCTGTGTCTTGTGCTGCGCACGGACCGAAATTTAACGTATCAAAAATAATGAACCCCCCCAACACCGTTTTTACAGCCGAAGCACACGGCTTTTTACTTATTTTAGATCACATTGTCCTAAATAAAAATCCAAAGTCCATGGTGTTTACAGATTCTCTTAGTGTTGTACGTGCACTTTTGTCCAGAAAACGCAAAAAAAATGTAATCAATCTTGTTTTTAAGGCCCTTATGGCGGCATACGCTTGAAGTCTTGAAATGACAATATGTTGGGTTACTGGCCGTTGTGGAATAGCCGGGAATGAAAGCGCAGATGAAATGACCACTGCTGCTACACTCTTGAGTGGAGTAGGCATAGCAACACTGCTGTACACAGATATAAAGCCACACATCAGAAACCAACTTCACAACGCATGGCAAACACTGGAGTGAACAGACACATAACAAGTTACACGTACTAAAACCACACTTGGGACCATACGCTACTGAGTCACACAACAGACACATTGAAGTTACTTAGCTAGGTTGCGGGTAGGCCACACACATGTAATACACTCACACCTGCTCACTAGCTTTCCAAGACCTGGAAGTAGCAGATGTGGGGAGGGCCTATCCGTAGTCCACATCCTAATCAAAAGCAAGGCACTTGACACAACGAGACACAGGCAATTCAAGGAACTATACAGAGCACACATTTCGCTACACCCTTCCTTGTTTTTGGGTGACAATGCCATGGTCACTGTGCAAAGCATTTTTAAATATTTGTGTGATGTTAACTTTTTAAACCTCATTTCCTATCATGCGTAATCAAGACTGGCCCTATTCATTGCCGTTATTTTATTTTACTGCTATTCTGGCTTTTTTAGCCACTATTTTCTTTTAGATACTTTTGTTTGGCGTTCTTTGCCCCAGTTGGCCTTGCGCCAAAAAACTCGAACCATCATCATCATTGTTTGAAGACTGTGCGCGGACACGGTTCGGAAACCGCGAACAAAAGTTAGAGACTTGGGACGACTTCCGCCAAGATTTGCGCGACAGCTTCGCCAGCCGCGACCGCCAAAACCGTGCAGAAAACCTCCTGGAAATACGCATACAAAGTCATATGAAAGCGTCACGATGTTTGTTGAGGACGTGGGCCGTCGTTTCTGGCACGCTCATTCTGATATGTCGGAGCCCAAAAAGCCTCGGTATCTGAGGCACGGCATCAAAGTACAGCCCTTCGCAGGACTTGTGCGCAACCCACCCGGAACTGCGCAAGAATTTATTAGGCAGGCAACTACCATCGAGCGAGCTTTGCAGGAGCAGTGCCGCCAATATGTCCCAATGGCGACGAAAACTCCGAGCGCGTCTGCGGCATCACTGTCCACCTCTATCGGCGAAAACAACCTGCGTGAACCATTCCACTCGGTTGTTCGTGAGGAGTTGGCAAAGTGCGGAATAGGAAAAGCGCCCACGCAACCAGCTGTCATCCCTGTTGCGGATGTTTTGCGTCAGGAAATTCGTCAAGCAATTTCTGCTGGCGAGCCGCAGACTCCAGATTATGCCCCAAATGAATTCCGCTACCGCTCTCTTCTGTCACAAGGCCACCGCGCTGACCGCGGCGATTGTGCCACCCCCAGACGTTTTCCCGACCGCAGCCTCCTTGCTATTGGCCACAAACAGGATTCCCACTTCGGCCGCAAACCCACAGGACCAACGTGTGGCGCCCCGAGGAACACCAGCCCTTGTGCTAACACTGTTGCGAACCAGGGCATGTTTATCGACGTTGCTACCGCGAGATCGGAATACCAGAATTCCAACCGACCGACCGCCGTAGGCGTTTAATTACACACGTAACAATCTGTACGGCAGTAACCCTGTTTGTGACTTCCTTTTTAATGCGACGCATCTCTTGCTCTGAAGCATGGCCCTCCTGCGTCGGCGTTTTCCGGTGTCCGCACGCCAGCTGCGCATGTGAGACTCTCCTCCCGTCTTCTCTCCGACAGCTGTGTGCGCAACGCTCTCACTCCCCTCATTAACATAAACAAGCGCTTTGTGCGCGCGCTTCGCTCCGCTCCGGTCGCGCAAGCGTGCGCATGCGCGACTCTTCTTCGTTGTCTCCTCTCCTTGAGGCGCTGTGAATATAAAGCGGGTATCGAGCTGCGGCGGTTCAGTCAGCGCTCGCTCTCGTTCGACTTCGCGTCACTTTGCTTGACGACTGCGTGCTTGACTTGATTCTTCCGCTGAAGATGTGATGGAAGCGACGGTCCCTTCATGAAAAGTAAAATTACGCCCATCTTCCACCGTATGAGAACACCCAGCATGTGATGGAATGCATGATACGCGTTCACAACACGTTTACCTGATTTAGAGAATATCCCAATGGAAACGCCAATTGAACCCCCCGATGCGTCGCATCACACCAGGGTTCCCTCGCGGGAAGATGGGCGTAATTGTTTGTCCACTTGCTGTCGGTACTTCTACACTGTTGCCTGTTCCATGCACTGCACCGATCCCCTCTCTAGCGCCTAAAGGCCCTTATGGTAGGCTAATAAACACATAAAAAAATAAAAAAATAAATAAATGAATAAATAAATAAATAAATGAATAAAATAATAAATAAATTTTCTCCACCAATCACAACGTTTTAGCCATCTTCTTCATTGTCTCTAAGGAAATGGCCTACTTACCCCATTTCGGAAATATATAACCCAGGATCCTTCAGAGCTTCTACAGATCCTCAATATACTAGGTGCAAGTTTGCCACGCTATCTGGCATTGCTAAAGTAATGTTTCCCGTGCTCCTTCTTATAGCAATGGAATAGCCGAAGCGGGGTTCATCTTCTCTACAAAGTGGTCCCAACTCGCCAGTGTCCTTTCATATTTGTGAATCCGCACTACCGCAGTGATCTCCAAGGAGAAGGCTACGTCAGATAACTTTAGGCCGGCGCCCCACCGAATATGGCGACACATGCGTTGGCAGTGCGTGAGTCACTCGCCGACTTCTTCGCCATCTCCACCACCAAATTAAATGGGCTATCTGTTATGCATCCTGCTTCCAGTAGGAGCTCGTTGCTGAGGCTGCAGATTCTAGATCATGATAGCAGTCGGCGGAGGAAGTGCTGCCACGCGTCGGCTTTGGTGAAAGCCCTGGCCCTCTGTTCTTACATACCCCGCATACTCCACAAAATTGTTAGGGTCGACGAAGTAGCGACGTGTAAACAATGTGAGGTAACGGCGGCTCAGCGTTCACTCGTTCACCTTTCCTTCTTCAAGCACATGCCTATCCTTCTGAATGTAATTCCATTATCTTTGTTCACGCAAGTGCGTAACAATAAGATTTTGCGTCCCATAAAGCATATCCAGTCCACTACAGAATAAATAGAGAACATGTACAACAAATTCAAAAAGCTAAAACTAAGTGGCATATAGGTAAAGGAGCGGTGAAGCTGAAAACACATGTAAATAAACCAACCATCACCCTGATGCGAACATTGAGATGTTTCTACAAAGTAGAGAATTTAATTCAGCGGTGGCAAAAATGCAACACATAAGTTTCTCTTTTCTACTCATGCCCACATTAAGCATATTAGTCTGGCGTGAAAGTTTGAAGGATATCACGGTAGGAATGATGACCTACAAACTACTCCACCCTTCATTAAAATAACATGTAAAGTCGAACAGTTCACATTGCTTCGAGTTTTTGCAACTAATACCAGAAAAAAAAATTATGAGCAAAATTACAACGTCAATTATTCCTTACAACTTCAAACACTACAGATGGCGATGGCTCGTTGAAGGACCAAGTAGGGGAAGCAGACAATCGTTGATTAGGTTCCTCACGTTATCAATAGATTTGAGAATAAAACTAGCTTTGATAGAGGCAGAAGCACATTCAAAAAGGAAACCAATGGCATGTATTCAATAGAATAACATGCTAATATACTGAAAATCGGTGAAGAACATTATGTGCGAGCACTTCCAAAACCACACAGTGTGTTTTCACGCTTATCTTTTCAGTTTTGCATGTACCTTTATCTTTTTCTGAATAATAGCAACACGAACCATTTTACGACATTATCTGAAACAATGCGCGATTACGTACTACAAAACACAGCTTTCGAACCAGCATTCTTTTGTTGGTATTTAAAGTGTGTGCATTTGTATTCCAGGTTCTACTATTTTCATTATGAACACCTGTAATTGCCGTGAACTGCAGACGGGCGTGGACGCGCTCAGGCACTGCTTTCTTTAGCCCATGCTGCTACAGCACACTGTAAAACATCTGTCGTAAAAAAACACACAACGCGGCATCACAACCAGTACCGCATGCAACAGGTGGGCTCCCCAGGTCAGTTGGCCACAAAAAACCCAGGTTCTCATAACACTGGCCCCAAAGAAGGGTAACCGACGTGAACCGAAACCGGTACAATACATTCCTATTATTTCTAGCTGATATTCCTTGTCTAAAAAATATGAATTCCTTCATGAACATTAAGATAGTGTTCCCTGATTCAACAAAACACCTCTGAGTCTCAAGTAAAGTAACTTTCTGAAACACTAGGTTATTTTCGGGAGAACAGACGTTCTTTTGCCGACTCCTTGTGTGGGTAAAAGAAATGATGACCCGAACATATATCCCACCCTAACCTATAAGACTACTCACAACCGCGAAAGCAGTTGCTGAGTATGTTATCATCGTGACTCAACAGATTACCGTACGTTTATACCTTTTCTTTACTATGACTTGTCTCGGTTCAAACAGCAGATGTTTATTTTTAGGAGGGTAAGCTTAGCAAACACTTTATCTTATTCATCGTTTTAAATTCACACAAGAAATATTGCGAACCTATAAAAAGTGATGCCCCTCATTGCTTCAATCAAACCTTTTGTGTTTCGTGTGGTGCTTGTCTGTTTGGAATACCGTTAAAACCAGCGTATAACACGAGTTTTTTTTATTTCACTATGTAAAATTTGTGCCTGGTATTATATGTGGATCCCAAAGTTTTCTGCCGAAAATTTGCACTTTCGGTTTTGGTTTCAGCGGAGGGTGGGCCATCTTGCGTTGGCGTTAGCAGGCTGCTGCTTATCTCAGCCGGGGTTATTTTTATTATTTTGACCATGCGAAGGATCGCCACGTTCACCGCAAGTCTATCACGATGTCGGGTGCACGAAGGCAGTATTCAGCGGCAAATAAAAAAAAGTTTTTTTGATGTGCCGAGACCATCAGGAATTATCACCGCAGGAGGGCAGTTCGGCGTCACAGAAGGCAGCTTGAAATTTTGTCATGAATGTTAGGCCAGACCGCGTGCTGAGCAATGAGCCAGACTACTGTTCATGAGCCAACTCACGTCTTATATTCACAAGGTAATCCAAACGGGCAGGTACGAAAAGGGAAGGTCAATATTTACAAGACTGGCGACGAACTTGTCCACTACAGTCCGCTGGTGCTGGCACGATGAATGGAGCGGAGACGGGCCTGTGACTTTGTCGAGACCACGCGAGGTGGCAGACCGTCCGCAGAGGTGACGAGACATGTGAGCCCAGGTGCTTCAACCCGGTGAAGAACGTGGCGGTGCCGATGATTAGCGGCGGGAGGAGTTCGCTTGGGCTCGAAACGAGGCCTCACTGCCCGCGCTCTGCATCGCCGGCACACCGCTCACTCTTGTGCCGGCCCCGGTTTCTCCCGGTGGCGTCCAGGGCTGTCGTCGGGCCTACACCGCGACGAACGGGAACTTCGAAGGAAGCGTCGGTGACGGACCTCGGGCCTACACCGCGAGGGCGCCGTCCTGCTGCCGTCTTTCCCGACTGCTTCCGAGCTCCTTCCTCTTATTCTTCCCTGCTGGCCTGTTGCCTTCGGCCAGCGCTACACCCCTGGTTCGGCGGATTGGCCACCACACTGCACTGGCTCTTCACTACAGCAGCATTAGCGCGTGGAGATAGCAACTGGGGCTTGACTGGATAAAGTCTGTGTGGTGTCGGCGGCCTGGAGCACTGTTGGCGGTTCCCGTCAGTGCTCGTGTTGGACGCTCTTCTTTGCCACCTGACCAATTCCATGAAGAAGTTGTTGCGCGAACCCCGCATCAAACTCATTGTCATTCGAGGAGGAATGACATCCCAGCTGCAACCGCTAGACGTTTGCATCAACAAGCCTTTCAAAGACTGCATCAGGTCCTGCTACCAAGAATGGATGAGCTCAAGAGACCCGTAAGTAAGAGCTACAGGATGGCTGACGCGGGCTTCTCCAGCGGTGCTTTGTGGCTGGATCGCGGATGCGTGGGCCAGCATCCCAGAGGAGCTCGTCAGTCGCTTTTTTAAGAAATGCGGCATCTCGAACGCCCTTGATGGCACTGAGGACCACTTTCTGAGGGAAGATATTTCCAACAAGGGGACTTCAGGAGACAGCGGCAGCGAACCTTACGATGACTGAGCGGACGTCGGGAGACAGTGCCAGCGAAAACTGACAATGACTGAAGGGTAACTGCAGTGCAAATAAATGTTTTTTGTGGTCTTTACCTCATAATATATGCGGATGAAAACTTTTTTTGAGTTGGCTGTGCCCGAATTGCGCCTCGTAATATACCGGGTCCGTATTATACGCGGGTTTTTACGGTATTCCAACATTGTAAAACACCTCATGAAAGACGTATTCACAGATACTTCTGGTAAACATTTTCTGCTCGCCTTTTTCTATAAGTTCAGTGGAGTGGGACTTCTAGCTCATTATAAGTTGTAATGTTTTGGAATTCCAGAATGCCCAGATAAATATACCCAGCCTTATCTAAAATAAAATATTTAACAAGAACGTGGAAGACTGGGTAATTTTTAACCGATACCTCTATTCTTGTATTCTTCTACACCCCAAATTTGTGTTGATGAAGCTTGTAGCCATTCCACCGTGCACATCTTTGACACTTCAACGACTTTGCACTTGCGTATTCATTTCCCATACTTATAGCAAAGCCTTGTAATATGAGGTAGCCCTGGCGGAATGCACAGTGTCGACTCGTAGAGTTCTATAGTAATCTATAATAGAGGTTAATCTGGCGCTGCAAGGGCGTGCCATGGGGGGGGGGGGGGGGGCCCCGCCATTGAATCTAGCGTTGTTCCTCACCTGCTTAAGATACACAGCCATTTGGTCTTCTTTTTCTACAAGCCAAAATCAACAAAAAAGTAACATTCTTCTTGCTCACCATGCATAATCCTTTGAAATATTCACTGATAAAAATATCGTTTCGAGCTTCAATTTTGTAATAAAAAACAAAACTTAATAACGTTTTACCACTACACACCGGCTTTTTGCTGCCAGAGCTAACTTTTCAAACTGTTCTTGAATCATGCAAAGAACAAGAGGAACGTTCATGCCCGGTACAAGATATAACACTCGCTCAAGCTGGCTCACCTATACATTGGTGCCAGATTTTGCCGTAGGATATTTATGAGTTTAAATTTCTATGTGTCGACTGGGGCACCATGCACAAACTAGGGCGTTGTGTATTCCTCGCAGGAAGCACTGCGACAACCATGAAGCAACAGCGGGAAGTCGTTCTTCACATCGTTAAAAAGTCACAGATAGAATGAAATTTTTGAAAAGGGTAATAAACCAAATGAAAATAGGACACGCGTAACACCTCTTGTTAACACCGCTGTTGCCTCTTTAGAGGACCAGGCAGAAAGCGTTGCCGCTACATCTCGAACACATTTAAATCTCTGCACACTAAAGAACAAATATACAGAACAAAATATCAGCTGAGGGGAAGTCCCTACTAAAATAAAAGTAATCAGATGACATAACTGTTCATTCTTCCTGCACGAGCTCATGCCTGTACGGGCCGGATGGGCTACTTCGGAACCATGTCTACCCTTTTTCATAAAATATCCATAAACGCCTTCATAGAGACACACTTCGTGGCCACCTTTTTCATTAACAAAATATCGCATGCGAAACACTTTCCTGAGCCGGGTAAACAAGCGGTCGATGTGCACCAGAGTAGCATGGAAATGATGCCTCCGGCGTTTTATCATGGTATCCAACTGTTCATAGAAACAACTTGTGCAAGCTCTTGAAAATGGGGCTTCACACAACTAATTTAGTTAAAAGAATGCTGTTGCCTAGGCGACTTCTTCCGGGCAGACTATCGGTCACGCGCATCAACAACGTATAAACGCTTGGCTTTCAAATCCTGTCAAAAAAGATTTGGTTTACAGTATGTACACTTTGAATACATTTTTTAGGCTTCGGCATTCTGCGGTGCATAAAATATTTATATCTGTTAAAACAGTTCAAAAACACTTGGAAGCCATATCTCGAACGAAACTTCTTTGCTGGTCGGGTATGCCGTATCCACACTATATATGCGCGAACACGGCGTTCCTCACGGTAGAGTATATAGTCGTACAAATTTCATAGCTACGATAACAACACTAAAAACAACCTCTGACCCCTACACTTTTCACATTTCTACTGGCATTGTTCAGAGCAGTTTCATGCGATATAATCTATCTTTTTGTGAATGGAAAGAGTAACTCGCCGCTAACCAGCCTACAAAGTGTCAGCTTGCGAAGTGGTTTGATGCTAAATCCTCAAATAAGAGGACTGTCTGATTTCCCAGCAGGCGTGATATTCGCCCTGATTGCACTGTTCTCTATATTTGATAGCTGCGACTGTATTAAGGAGCAAAAGTTTAAAGCAAAGCTTTCTACCTTTACCAGGCAAACATTCTTTCGCTGCGTGCGGGACAAAATACTTCCAACGAGACAGGGGAGGGAGAGGGTGTTTTTTACTCACGCAGCACCGTGTATATGGCGCACCGATAAGTCGCTTTTACCCAGCCTTCTACGCGCTCATTCCAGTGGGCGCATGGGGGCGACACTTCTGTTTGGTTTGTCGTCCGCTTTAGCGACGGTTGTTTTGGGTCTGCTTTGGCAGATCTTCACTTCCATTGCGCGCTTCCACTACACGGCTTGGTTACCTTTTCGACAGCCCCTCCGCGGCTGCCTGGACACGACCGAAATCAGGGGTCGTACAGCCCAGATACGTTAAAGATTCGTTTTCAAGGCAGGAAAACCATCTAAGACCACATACCGACATCTGGCCACATGGGAAACGGTAAGTATTGCGCACTGCTTGCCACGAATAGGACTGATTTTTCGAAATTGGTGAATACCAATCCGGTTGTGTTTTTACAAGTATTATAAAAGGCAAAATGAGCAACTGAGTGTGATAAATAGCGATTATAAATGTTTCCCCAGCTTTCTCACAATTCCAAAACTCACGAAACAAACTAGTTTAAATCTGTATAAATGAGAATCACTAAAATCACGTGGCGAATTTTCCCGGCGTCTGCGCTCGTGACCGCTGGTGGTGTAGCCCGCACTAGCACATCCCAATCGCTAGGTTCCGCTGTCGCACCCTTTGAGAGACGCGCTCGTCCGCTTTGTTTCAGCCGACAGAGGGATGGGTGATAGCTGTGGCGTCCGCTATTTTAGCCTGACCGTAGCCGATGCTGCATCAATCAGGACACGCGCCCGCCAAATCCAGGTAACGGCTTGATAAATTCCTGGTTCCACCATTTGTAGAGCCATGTGTGGGAATTGAATTGACGTCGCATGGGTCATTGTCGTGGGTGCAGTTAAAAGCTTTGCTTTCCAACCCCCTTCACGACAAGGAGTAAATGCAATATTTATTCTTTCTCATAGATTGTAACGCGGAAGGGATTTCACATATAAATCAAATAACAAAATATAGTGACAATGAATATCAAAATGAAGATAAATTGCGTCCGTGCTTCGACATAACACTTTAGTTAATTCGCGTTCGCCCACTGGGTGAGTTCAACACTGCGAAGCTTCAGAAACCAGGTTATTATTCGAACTCAGCATTTCACCCGAGGCTTATTCGAGCGTGGCCAGTGTTACCTGGGCTGCCAGCGTTCGAGCTTCAATTTTCAGCGCTGAAATGTTATATTGAACCCCCAGAAGCAAGTGAGGGTGGCTTTGAGTGTTTCTATGACTTATGTAAGAGACCTCAGGGCTATCTACATAGCTAGAGGCATGTAATAAATTTACACGTGCTGTTACTCTCAACAACTGGCAGTTTTACCAGTTTGACTCTTAATCTTCGTGTCAAAGTTTCAGAGCCATGTACATTCATATTTAACCTTTTGTTAGTTTGTACACCACAAAAATTTTCTATGTATTTTTTTGCAAATATTGCACTAAAAAAGGACACACTGTGTTTTGGGACTCCTTGACACCACACGCTTTCGCTCAAAAACGCGCACACAAAATATTCTGATATCCAAGTAAAAATTTGGAGAGGTGTATGATCTTAGGAGACACCAAAATGCTAATACGAACATATACTGGTCTAAAATGGGGATCATGTAGCATTTCTAAGGTTTTGCACAGTTACATCTACCCTGCCTATGAAAATATTCTAGACTTTGTGGATTTATGAAATCAACAGTAACAAGGTAATTCAGAAAAGAAAAGTTCTGGAGAACAAATAAATGATAAAAGTTAGGATATCCTGCACAATTTTAACAAGGTGGCCCTGTCTTCAAAATTTTGGTGGTCATAGCGTAAAATATCATTAGAGAACGTACTCTGCGGCGTTTTTAATTATATAAGACTGAACATGAGCAACGATTCTACACAATAACAATAGTTTTTTATTATATTTTTTTTATATTTATTAAGTATCTTTCTATTTATTTGGTATTTATTTATTTATTTATTTATTTATTTATTTACTTATTGCAAAGTGCCCACCATCTACACTGGGCACTCATGGGTGGTGCTTAAAAATACAAAACGAAACACCAACTAATCAAGGAAATGTGGGTACCAGTTGCGGAGTACGCTGAACGGAAAATGAATGTGTACCACCACATACGCGCGCGCATGCACGCATGCCCGCGCACACATTTATACACACTCATACATCTGCATAAAAAAGCACAAATACATGCACATTACGGTCCGTTCCATCGAGACACCGAAATAAAGCTGTTGTGGCAGAGTACAGGCACCTTCCTCTAAGCAAGAATACTAAAAAATCAATCGATGATCCTTAGCAGGCTATATTTTACCTAGGGATACAGATATCGCCTAATACGGCATATGGCTGGATGGATGGATAGAAACTATCTTTTTGAATAAATCCTGCAGCAGGTAAAGCCTGTATCACGAGCCTACATTAACTTGGCCGAGCATTGAATCTTCTTGGGGCAGCCCCACTAGACAGGGAACCTTTGCGGAGTCCATGCCTTTCGAGTGCCTTGAGAACCCGCTGGATGGCCCATTCTTGATCCCACTTGCTGGTTGAGGCGATGGCAGTTTGGAGATCTGCGGGGTATTCTTGTTAATCTGACGGCGTCTTGGATGGCGGTGCAGTCCCATACGATGTGGCAGCTATTGTCCGTAACTTGATGGCAGATGTCGCACTGTGCGCTGGGGTAATTGTCGGGATACATGTGATGGAGGAGCGCCGGTGTGAGCACCCACGCAGTTTGGAGGCGTTGAGGGTGTACTGCCCCTTCCCTGCTTAAAGATTTGTGGGGTGAGGGGAATAGCTGGGGAGCAGCCCTCATTTTCTTTAGGATTTCTCCGCATTCAGTAGGTGAATCGTCAGTCGCCGTCCACCATTCCCACTCCGGACGGGCACTTGCGGTGGGAGCGCGGTGGGTAAGAGCGCACACCTCCTTGGGGGCCATCTCATTCTGGTTCGGTGCATACGATGAACAATCTCCCACATGGGCCGGGATCCACCTTAATTCCTTGCGCAGGCCTGGCGAGACTGCTTTTCGCACAATAATGCGGGCGGCTAGGGGGTTGATGCGCCCTCTTTCGAAGTGGCGGAGAACTTGTGAAGAGTCAATGAGGATAGTGTCGCAGTTCGTTTCGGTGATGGCGATGGCCAACTTTTCGGCCGCAGTCGCGTGGTTGCAGCATGCGCTGGCGGCTTGGGTAGCTTGGGCCGCGCAGGCGTTGATCGCTACCATCACGTATCGCCTGTTGCCGTATTCGGCCGCATCGACGTAGCGGGCGCCGGAGTCGTCCCCATATTGCTCCACGAGAAACTTTTCCCAGGCATGGCGGCGTTCTTGGTTATGGTTGGGGTGCATATTCTAAGGGATAGGACTGCTGTGAATATTGGCTAGGATTATATCGGGGAGGACGGAAAGGTGCCTTCGCGTGACTTGGTGACCATATTCGAGGATGTCGAGGATGTGACGTCCCGTTCTTGTGGTTGCGAGGCGTTCGCGCTGGCTTGTGCTTCGATGATTTCGTCGACGTGGTTGTGAACCCGCAGGTGGGAGAAGCGCTCGTTGTCTGTGGTCTCGCGTAGCCCGAATGCTAGTTTGTAGAGTCTGCGTGTAATGGCGTCTATGATGTTCGTTTTGGTCGTGGTCAACGTGTGGTACGCCGCCGTGTAGGCAATGTGGCTGACGGCGAAAGACACTACTAATCGCATGAAGCCGCCCTCCCGCATTCCGGCTCGGGCCGTGTAGACTCGGCGCACAAGGAAAAGGGTACTTGTTGTTTCAGTGCAAGCTTCTTCATTAGGGTTGTCATGTCACCCTTGCTGTGAATGTGCATGCCGAGTACACGGATCTACGAAACTTCGGGAATGCACTGGGCAGTCTCGGTGTACAGAGCGAGATGATCGCAAGCTCTTGGGGCCGTAACGGTCTTCCAACTTTGCGAGGGGTGTATATAAGGAGATCTGATTTCGAAGACGAGCATTGGATACCTGTTCTTCCAAGGCAGTCTTCAATGGCTGTGATGGCGCATTGAAGCCGGTGTTCTATGCCGTCATCGGGGCCGCCTGTGGTCCATCGTGTTATATTGTCGGCGTAAATGTGATGGACGGTAGGCACGCTCGATATCGCTTCTGCTACGGTGATAATGACGATGTTGAACAGAAAATGAAAGATCACCGAGCTTTGGGGGAGGCCCCCGCTACGGAGGCTTTTTGTGGTCATGACGATCTCGCCCGCGTGAAGCTCGACTTGTCGGTTTATTGGGAAATCCTTGATGTAGGCGGAACTTCGCTGGCCCATTCTAAGTCTTGATGCATGCCCTAGAATGGCCGAGTGCTTGACGCGATTGAATCGGCTTTGAAGGTCGAGACAGAGAATTACGGGGCTGTCTCTGGTCTCGTGCTTCAGCGGCAGCAAGGCGTCTTGTGTGCTGTGGACTCTGCGGAAGCCGATCATGGTGTTGGGATACAGTTCCGGTTGATCCAGGTAATCCTGCCATTGGTTCGCCAGGACATGCTCGAGAACGTTCCCACGCATCAAGTGAGCAAGATGGGGCGTAGATTCTCAATGTGGGAAGGTTTTCCCGGCTTCGGGATGAGAACTGTCTTGAACTTTTTCAATTTATGAGGCAGCCTGCTGCTGCGCCAGCACTTGTAGGGTAAGGGCTTCTAGCGACGCGTCCTCGACGTTTCGGAGGGCCTTGTTGGAGATTCTGTCGGGGCCCACTGATAATCGGGTGTTTAACTCTCAGACGGCGAGTTCGACTTCCCCCTTCGTGATGTCCCAATCGAGGTGGTCATTCGGTGCTCCCGCGTATGCCGTGTGCGTCTCGGTGTTGTGGTCAGGGAGATATTTAGCGTTAATGCGCTTGATGAGTTTGTCTCTGCCTAGCTCGGTTTCCATCAAAGGCATGAGCCTGGCCACACGGTCTTGTTGTTACGACTTGGTCTTGGGGTCGTAAAGTAAGTGGCGGATGATCTACCGTGCCTTACTCTGGTGAAGCTCGCCGTCAATGCAGTGGGAGATTTCGTGTCATTGTTGTCTGCATAATAGGGCGCAGTGCTGCACAATGGCCTTGTTCAATGCGGTCGGTCACCCCCTTCCTGAGCTTGCGGTTCCAGCGCTGCTTTTTCCACCCGAGTCTTATCGATTTCTTGGCCTCAAGTAAGTGGGCGACCTTGCCCTCTTAGCACGGGATGTCGTCGTCTGTCTTGATTGTATTCGTGGACTCGCAAACGTTTGCCTTGATGCGTGTCATGCATTCTTCGAGGTCATTGATGTATGGCGTTCTACTACCTTCTCGTCGATGTTGTTGGAAGAGGCCCAAGTCCATCCACTTGTGTTCGAGTGTGGGACCTCCCCCACCGAGTGTCTCAATCTCGAGAATGTAGTGGACGCTCCCGAGGTCGTCGCCTGTATTGCGCAACGTGATGTCAGCTCCGTTCTTCATAAAGGTAAGTTCGCGGGTAGTGTCCTTCTACGTGGAGGAGAGGCCCGACCGTGTAGGCTGTTTGGGATCCGTATTCAGCGTGTAACCGCACTCCAGAGTATCTTGCAGGAGGTCTTTGTCTTTGGCAGTGGCTCTGTTATAGCCCCATGTCTGATGAGGCATTAAATTCACCCCAACGATTTGGGCGTGTTGGCGTGCCTGACTGCTGGCTGCCCTGAGCCAGGTTCTGAATTTTTGACCGTGATCCTTGGGGATCTTGTAGACGTTGACAACGTAGAGTTTGTGCGTACAGCGTTTTCCGGGTATTATTTCAGGGCAGGTGTGTTCGCTCTTGCCCTTGCGACCTTTGTGGAGCTGGTGTTCCACGGCGGTCAGGCCGTTCCGCACGAAAGGTACACATGCCCCGCCGGCCCGTTGTTTCGATGTAGGTCTTGTATCCCGGAAGAGTCGGATCAAGGGTCACTGTTTGTTGTAGCATGATGATGTCTGGCTGTTTGCTTGCATGTCGTATGTGTTGTTGGAGCGTTGCCTTCTTGTTGTAGCTCTGGAAGTTCCACTGCCATATGGTGAGCGAAGCTGGCACCGCTTTCGGTCTTATTGTAGGAATTGTGAGTTTTGGCATTCTGGGGATTGAGTGGGTTTCTGCGATTGTTCTTCACGATAGGGGTGGTTGGCGAATTGGGCTGCGAATACCGGTCTACAGATTATGGGTTTCGGCGTCTGTTCAAAAAGATCTACGCGCTCACTTAATCGGTGTTGGGACACCGCGAGCGCCGCAATGCGCTCTTCCAGGTGAGCAAACCGTTGTTCGGTCGTCGTGGTGAACGTGTACATGGTCACTGGAAAGTTGTCAATTTTAGCGGTGAGTCGTTCTTCGAGGCGTTCGATCTGCACGTCGTACCTCACCTTTGTTGATTTACGCGCTCATTTCTTCGGTGCAGAGGTGTCTTGGCGTCGTCGTCGGATTGGGCGACATCCATCTTGGGGTGGAGGTTGGGGGCATCCTGGGACGATGCTAGTGTCGTAGGTCGGTTAATCTCCTGCTGCATCGGTGGTACAGGCGACGTCGATGGTTGTAGCACGGGCGCTGGCGCAGGACTCAGCGTAGTAGATGTAGGCCAGGTGAATTGCTGCTGCCGTTGTTGGTGGATCTGCCATTGAAGGCTTCTCAGTTGCCTCTCCATATCGGTGACCTTCTTGGCAAGCAGATCGTTGGAGGCTTGTAATTGGGCGCAGCATTGGTTGCTTCGGTTGCTGCCGGGTGTACGGTCGCGAGGCAGCATCTTGGCTCGATCTCTTCCAGTTGCCGCGTCAGCGCAGCTCACCCCGTTATGGGGGGATTCTTCTTTCCCTATGCGCCCGCGTAAGGCGCTGCCGGAGGCTCACTGAGGGGAGCGTCACGATTGGCTTCGCGACGCGGCGCGATGCGCTGCGTGAGGCATGTCGCGATGTATGGCATAAAGTGCTCTCGCCGCGCGACGTCATCGGGCCGCAAGCTGTGGCCGTTAGATGCGGAAAATTTCCTGGCGAAAGATCGCACGTGCATTGCTCTGCTTGTACAGCTGGCGTTCCCATCGGCGTTCCTACGACGTAGGCATATACGTATAACGTACGGCATGTATAGCTGTGTTTATAGCGTGGGAATGTGAGGGGACAGCAGTGGGCGTGCGTGTTCGTGGCGTGTGTGACGGCTCGTGCTTGGAGACGCGGGATGAGCAGTCGTGCAGATTGGCTGATGATCGTCCGCACCCCAGTGCGCGAATCAAGGAAGGGCTTGGGAACGCGCAGGCGGAATACGGAGAAGATACGTCTGTGCTGATCGTGAGGGCGTCGGGATGGGTGTGGACGAAAAACCATTAGGAAGGAGGACGAGAGCGGACAGAGCGGCATGGCATCATGTGTGTGCCCCCGGAAATTACCGCACCACCTGCACCCGGATTACGGTACTGCACTGTCCGCTACCACTTCGCTACTAAAAAGTGAGTGCTTCAATGCGTACCAGTGTCGCCCAGTATTCGTCCGGCATAAGACAGCCTATCGTTTCGTTTCCGTGGTTTGAAGGAATAATCGAGTTGCGATTTGCAAAAGAATGCAGACATGTTTTTCGCAGGGTGACAAGATATGAACCTGTTTCACCGAAGGAGGATCCTTCATTAATACCGCAGCTTGCGACGCGATGGGCCCCTACCCAAGATAAGCGAAAGGTAACCGCTACTTGCTCATCGTAATGAACCACTTTTCAAAATGGGTCAAAATATAGGCTCTACGGAAGCTAGACTCCAAAGGAATATCGCAGAAGCTTCTGGAAACTCTTTGCTGCTTCGGCTTGCCAGCTCAACTAATCACAGAAAGCGCCACGTACAATACAAGCAAGACGTTCACAGACATGTGTGTGGCGCTGGTCATAAAACACAAGCACACAACACCATACTACCCACAAGCCAACATCACGAATCGCGTCAATAGGAACCTCAAGTAAATGCTCGTGATTTCCCAAAACGACGCAAAGACTCGGACTCGTGCATTCAGGAAATAGCCTTCGCCGCCAGAACAACACTCAACCGATGGTCAGGCTTCACGCCCGCTACCGTCCTCTATGGCAGAAATTATTGGTTTCCAATTGAGCATTCACTTCCGACAATTTATTTGGCAGCTAAGAAAACCCTTCCTAGATAACGCCTGGCCTGTGAAGCTGCCTACGGAGACTTTAAAGCAAACTCTAGAGCAGCTGGACTTGTACACCTAGAGCAACGCGTGCAGTACGACAAAGGCAGGGGAGCCACACAATTCACGGTAGGTGATCAAGTGTTAAGACGCATGCAAGGGTTAAGCGGTGCTGCGTAACGTTTCACGGCCTCTCGTTCATACAGGTTCATACGTTCATACAGGTTATTACATACAGGTTCACGGCCTCCCGTTCATACACGGCCTCCTGTTCATACCCTTGCATGCGTCTTAACACTTGATCACCTATCGTGAATTGTGTGGCTCCCCTGCCTTTGTCGTACTGCACGCGTTGCTCTAGGTGTACAGGTCCAGCTACTCTAGAGTTTGCTTTAAAGTCTCCGTAGGCAGCTTCACAGGCCAGGCGTTATCTAGGAAGGGTTTTCTTACATGCCAAATAAATTGTCGGAAGTGAATGCTCAATTGGAAACCAATAATTTCTGCCATAGAGGACGGTAGCGGGCGTGAAGCCTGACCATCGGTTGAGTGTTGTTCTGGCGGCGAAGGCCATTTCCTGAATGCACGAGTCCGAGTCTTTGCGTCGTTTTGGGAAATCACGAGCATTTACTTGAGGTTCCTATTGACGCGATTCGTGATGTTGGCTTGTGGGTAGTATGGTGTTGTGTTCTTGTGTTTTATGACCAACGCCACACACATGTCTGTGAACGTCTTGCTTGTATTGTACGTGGCGCTTTCTGTGATTAGTTGAGCTGGCAAGCCGAAGCAGCAAAGAGTTTCCAGAAGCTTCTGCGATATTCTCTTTGAGTCTAGCTTCCCTAGAGCCTATATTTCGACCCATTTTGAATAGTGGTTCATTACGATGAGCAAGTAGCGGTTACCTTTCGCTTATCTTGGGTAGGGGCCCATCGCGTCGCAAGCTGTGGTATTAATGAAGGATCCTCCTTCGGTGAAACAGGTTCATATCTTGTCACGCTGCGAAAAACATGCCTGCATTCTTTTGCAAATCGCAACTCGATTATTCCTTCAACCCACACGGCTATCTATTTTCGCTTACAGACAGGGTAATGTAGAAGAGGGTCGAGAAATAGCACCCATAAGTGTAACGTTACCGGATGCTGAGGTTGTCTTGACGAGCTCAGAGAGATAGACGCCGGAATGCCATTGACACGCCTTACACAACACACAATAATTACACCCTCGAAAACCCTAACACAAGGAACTCAAGAATCAATTGCAAAAAACCGATAAACAATCAACCCTGAAAATAAATATCTCAAACACAGTTCAAAGGAAAACCCGAAAAGTCTCCTCAGTAAATTCTTGCACAGTTAGCTCAGATAGCCGAATTCGTCACCTCCTATGTGATCTCTTTCATGTGATCTCTGCCAAGTTCATGTGTTCGTGTCTCCGTTATTTTGCGCGCAGTTTGTTTTTGCCTAGTTGTGTCCTTGAGTGCGTTCCTATTGGACTGGCCTACCGCTCTGTCGGCGGGGCTGAAGTGTCGCACCCGCTGCGTGGGCGCGACTCGGCGGTAGCCGCCCTCGTCTCGCTTCGGTGCCAGCGTTCGATACCGGCGGTCACTTTGGGTGCCATGGGCTCCGTGTGTCTCGACTGGTTTCCTTGGAAGCTGGCGCCTGGTAGCCGCTGCCGCTCTGGCTGCCGCTGGAGGTCCCAAGTAGGCTTCGCACGAACGTCGCCTTTCGGGGCAGAGAAACGTCGACGGAGCATGGACATTGGCCGCTGGTGCCCGACCGATGCCGCTGTGACCACACAAACACAGGTTCGTTGTGCCCCTAGGATGACGGTACCGATCCGAAGTCGGCCCGCTACCGCCAAGGCTCGGAGTGCGATGATTGCTGGCTTGGGCGCGTCCCCCTGGCTCGTTTCTTGAAGGAAACGTGCGGCTTCCGCCTCCTGGTTCCTTCTGTTTTTTGCATCCCGTTTTTCCCTCTCGTTCCTTGCCGCTACGTTCTCTATTTGCGCCCCACTTTTATCTCCCCTGGGCTCTCTCGTGGCGCACTCTCATTGGTTCCTTTCTTTTCCCATGTCCATGTATGGCCATCACGCCACTGGTGTCCTGCGTGGCGTTTTCTGATTGGTTGACCAGTGTGCTGCCGTATTGAACCATGATGCCTCGATGTGAAGCCGCTGGCATTCTCTAATTGGTGCGCTTCGGGCGCACCGTGCAAATTGATATTGTATTGTTCTTTCTCCCCTTTTTTGGAGTTTGATGCATCCCCTCTCAGGGGGTGCCCTGACACATGACGATAAGCATAGGCGACTTGAAAGCTTGCTACTAGTGCACCGACAATGAAACCGTGCAAACCGAAAAGAAATGATCTAAGCACCCTCTTGCATGTTCTTAGAGTAATTTTGCCTTCCCCAAATCTAAATCTCTGAAGAATGCCAGGGTAGTCCAAGACAGGTCTCAGTGCGTACGAGCACAGCAGGCGCCCTACTTCCTCCCTGAATGGGCGCAGGCGACCGCAACGGCCGGGGTACCGGCACCGGTACACAAAACCATACACGCAACAGTACCGCTACATGCAGCCTATCACAAGCATACGACGAGGGCCCATCGCACTAATTCCCAGCGTCCACAAACAAGGACTCGAGACATGGCCACGTGGTGCCACATCCGAGCAGGAGGGAAGACGTTTTACGCTACATGTACTACCTGGGAGACTCAGCTTAAACCAGCAATGGACGCTGTCCCCACGCCCGCGGCTTTCACACGAAGAATGCTCAAAGGACCCAAGGCTCATTACACCTTTACACCCTCTTCCAGAGGAATCCTTCGTGAGATGGTGCTAAGTCTGCGACCAGTCTATGGTCTTGGAAAAGGTCCACAATTTCTGTTCGAGACACAAAGCACGGGAGCAGATGTACCAAACACTGCAGGCTGCTCTGTCTGCGAGACCGCAACAGATTGTAGCCAGGCACCAGCTAAACCACCAGCATGCCAAACGTCCTGCTACTACCCAACGCATCGTAGCGCCGCTACACGCCGCACAACAGAAAGACCCGCTAGAAGGCGCACACCTGCTTCACATGGACGATAAGTAGGGACCTCGGGCTCCCCTGTGGCTGCGTTTCGACTGAAGGACGTTTTTTTGCTATTTTGTTCACCTCAGGAGGGGACTTTAGGGGACCGAAAGGTGCGTGCGTGTAACTGACGTCTGTAACGGCTCATGTGGGGCCCACTCTTGCAGATTGATGGCCGAGCATGCGTGTTCAAGCGCGCGCATCACTGAAGGGTTAGAGAACGCGCGTGCGGAAGATGCATAAAATACAACTGCGGTGGGCGTGTGTGTTGGGAGGGGTGCGGACGAAAAAGCATCATTAGGAAGTGGGACGAGAGCGGCAAGAGCGGCCTGTACTCGAGTGTGTGCCCACGAAGTTCTGGTTACTACCGAAGGCTATTTCCGAATACTATTACAGAATGCTCTTTCCGCCAGTTTTGTCCCGTATACTGCCTAAGATAGGAAAATATAACTGTGTGCTCCTTTTTGAAGCCGGCCATCACATTCATGATTCCCCATATCTTGTTTAAATTGTTGTTTGCATCCTCGAAGACACGTTCATTGTAGTTAGTTGAGCGTTCCTGAGGTCTCTCTGCAGTTTGTATCTATATTTTTATTTCTATGAGCAAGATAGTGTCACCGATTTGCACAATTGGACGGTAAGTTGGGTGTTACTCTGACTTCGTTTAGGAATTTGTTGATCTGTATAGGGCCTAGAATCTTCCCGGAATTTCTTCCCTGTGCCTGTTGTTGAAACGCTAGGTCACCGTACTCTTCCTTGCACCTTAAAATTAGTTTTTATGCGTTGTTTGAATAGCCTTGAGTAAGGAAATATTTGTCAAGGTTTCTTAACACATTTAATCTTGAACTGGGTATTGTGCGGCAAAAACTTGTCTACAAGTGTAAATACTTCCAACATCGAGAATGTTTCTAATCTTACCCCATCACCAACGAGTTATTATACGGGATAAAATTTGTTTACCAATATTCACTTTTCCAGAATGCTGATGTTTGCTAAACAAACACGGGTAAATATTCACCATGATCAACGGAAAGCACTCCAGCCAGAATTTATTGCATGTTTATATTAAAAAAGACACATATCAAAACAGTTGCAATCCCCGAAGATGAGATATTGGTTGGTAGCTACACAAGATTTGGCAATGCAATGCATGCAAATTCCTTTTAAATATTTCCAATGATCACATATTTCCTGAATTCGTGCCTTCGTTGACATCCTTCATAATATAACATGGGTGTTTAGTACTGCTACCAAACAAAAAAAGTCCTTCAAAGAAATACCACAATTATGCATGCAACCGTTTGGGGGTTACGTTCCACTCCCGCTTAAGCCTTTCCCAATCAAATGGTTATTACTCACTATCGTTATCACAAGTATAAAAGTCTTCAATAACCATATACGCTGTTTATTCTTTAAGGTAAGTTCAAATTCCAGTCCCTCTCCTAACCTGTCTGAAAGGCGTTTCCATCAATATCGGTTAGGGAATAGAATCGCATCACTTTAGTCAACCAAGTTTCTGAAAAACAGAATAACAAGTTCAGGCTTATAGATATAAGGTCATCTAGCTTTGCGTCGATGTCCTGCTATTTATAGGCATCAAATCTAGTTTATGGCAACCGTTGAATTTTTCTCAACCTACACTGAATATCACAGCACAATTTACCACTTTCCATAAGAGAAGTCTTTCCATACTCCCCCTTTACTTGGTACAGGAGTAAATCTGCATACCACCAACAAGCTGTACATGCCCTGAGTTCAACCGACGCCAACCGTGCCTAACTGACAGCTGCTACAGTTCCCATGGCATCTATAATGAAGCTGCAAACAAACTTGCCATCGGGCTCGCCACCACATGAGACGATTATTTCACTCTACAGACCAACTCTCAAGCCGCCCGCCGCAAAATTCTGCTAGGTCGCATTACACCCGCGGCCCTCAACATTCCCCAAAGTGAGCGCCAGCTCCCGGAGATACACATTATCTGGACCCCCGGACACGAGTAGTTCAAGGGAAATGAGCCGGCACCCGCCGGTACCCGCGTTTATAGCCTTTCAAGTGAGAACAAGGGTTTAAGGCGCTACACAAGGAAAGAAAACAGACACAGACGGCCCCCGCCGTTTATAACCACCGCGCCATTCCTCCAGAAGGTGAAGACACGCAGTTCCTTTGATCTCCCAAGCCCGCTAATCATGCACCTACACTTGTCCATAGACCGACATCCTCACCCAATACTGCCACGATGGATCACGGTTCCTGCTTCCACATCTCCATTTACCCAGGAGCCTAAGCAAATACCTTTCGCAGTCTTCAAACAAGTTCTTTTCCTCACACCGCTCTCCGCCTTTCTCCGTCACACGCTACTGCGGTACCTCTGATTTCTTTCCTTACACGGCAACCTTTACCACATTCTTTGGCAGTGTCAGAAAACCACATCCTTTCCCCCAATCCTCACCAAATGTACTAGCAGTGGGCGGCCTAGCTGGCCTGATCGATCTCTTACTAACGTGAGTCTGGTGGAGAAAGCCAGCGCAGTCAGCTCGGACGACCGCTTTCCAGACTAGATGAGGCCCAACTCAGACCGGGCACCTAACCATCAGCGCCTGAAGCTACTCTTAATAAAGCTGATTCACACACCTTTCATAACTGTTGAACGAGAGGGAACCTTTCAAGTTGCGTCAAATACTCCAGTCAGAACTTTCTCGACGACAGGACCAAACGCCTTGTTTCCGACTTCTTTCCCATTTTTGGGATCTTTCGCTGTTTCCTTTTCCTTTGTTTAAAGTTTGTCGCTAGTCTGAGCACTAAGGGCACATACCTAAATGCACAGATGAAAACTTTCGTATGTCAGTTTGAAAATTTTCTTCTGTCAGGCTACCCACATGCTGACAAGAGGCGTTCAGCCTCGTCCCCGGCGCACTGAAGGTAAGTGTGGGATCTGCCCCAAGAGAAGGGAAGAGAGGTTTCAATGTCCTTATAGCTGTGGTCAGTTAAGCACCCAGAACATTTCGCGGGTAATTAACTACGGTGCTGGTCCAGGAGGCCGCAGGCTGAGCACTTGGTGCAGCGTTGGATGAATGTGCTATAAAAAATACGCCGTGTTCAAGTTGATTTTTACCAAGGAGGGTGTTATATGCATTGTTCTTCCATTGGTGTATTACACTCTTGCTATTTGTTTTTTATTTCACGATTCGTTGACCTTCAAACCCCCCTGCAAACATTCGACATGGTTTTGCGTGATGAGAATATGTGATATGGAGGGTGTCTACATGTCCTCTTCTATGCACACAATTTTAGTTCTGGGAGATTTTCCTTCTGGGCTTTTGTCGTGACTTGTTCCTTCCAGTTTTCGTTTGTGTTGATAACTTCGGAAACTTTGTTTCTTCTGTTTTTTCTTGAGTAAAAAATAATTAAACCAATTCTTGATTGACTGGTAATAAGAACACTGAGGCCTCTGTCAGCGAGCTGAATCGTCTTTTTGAATTCCTCAATTACATTCATAGAATAAGGCTCGAATGCACTACAAGTAGTTTTGGTTTTCTGCCAATTGCAGGTTTGGCTGCTTCAGACACAAAGAGTTGTTTCTTGGGCCCTATGGGAGCTCGTCGGACAGTGGCACGTACCTCCATAAGACCCTTCACTTCACCTTGTGCCAATATTAGTTGTTTGTTTGTTTCAAGAGCCATGGTTTGTTATTGTGCTGTATTCTGTTACCAAAAATTTTGTGGTCTTGGAATTGGTTTCAACTGTACAAGAAGGACATAAAAAATCGGTGGTCACACTTTGTAGGTTTATGCAGAAGGGAATTGTCATTGCCTCGATCACTTGTGTGTGCTTGTACCGGGCTGGAAAAATCTTCTTCCACCGGCCTCTCAAAGTTTTCGGTGTTGTTACTCATTTGCGAGTATACTTCTGAGGAGCCACGTTCTTTCTCTGAATCCTCTGCTTCCACTCGTTTGTAAAGAAAGGGGTTGTCTTTTCTTTGTATTCGCGGACTTGTACAAATTTTCCCGATTTGTATGTGTCAGAAAAAAATTATGCATTTAAAAAGTTACACAATCTTCCCGTAGGGAAACCCTGAGTGCTATGCGAAGCAGTCGTGGAGTCGATTCCAGTACCCATTATTTTTCAGTTCATCATTTCTGTGAGGTTGAGGTATGTAGCTACGTGACATTTACCTTATGGTTTTTATTGTAACTACCTTAATTTTCACTTCCCGGAACTACGAAATGGGAAATTGCGTTGAACACATGGCTCTTTCCCATACTACTCAGGGTTCTTTTACGGGTAGATGGTGTAGATTTATTCGTTAGGGTGGGGGGTGTTAGGGTGGAGAGGCAAAAAAGAGAGAGGGACGGCGCAGATGGTATGAGTGTGGTTTTGTTTAGGCATTATCATTATCCTGTTCAACGTGGGGGACGTCGACCTCGGGTTGGCGTTCCGGTTTTGGTATGACCACCTTATGGTCAGTGAAATACAAAGTGAAGGGCTGTTTTAGTGAATGAACCTTAAAGTTGCTGAAGGTGAGGTCGGTGCACATTTGCCGGATGGTTGTGGGGTGCTTGTAATCACGGCCCGCCGAAAGTCACCGACGCACGCCGCAGCCGACAACGATGAAACGTCGAAGGCGAGTGGAACGTGATCGTCTCGTGCTGGCCCAGGAAGACACCGGAAGCACTCGCGCTCCAGGAGCCCTTAAGGGGAAGCGTGCTCGTCTCGTGGCGGCCCAGGAAGACACCGGCTACAATGCCGCTATAGGATCCATAGATGGATAAGACACCACTTATCGTTCAGCAAGCGGAGAATGCGCAGTGGGAGTGTGGACGGCGCAACAACGACAAAGACAAGGGTAGGAGATAGCCCTTACCACGAAAGGCTTCGCATCTAATAACCTCTGCAGTGTCTGAGGAGGGATCTGATGGTTCTTAGCTTGTAGTGCCTTCGGTTTTCTTTTAAATGCAGAGCATTTCAGTAACTCACGATGTCACCCTTGTTGACGTCCGTAGTCCGCACCGCACCCCTCCTTACTATATAAAAAATACTATCCGGCGCCCGGTTTCGATCCCTCGACCCTGCGGGCGGAACGCAATGTACATGGTGCTCTACCCACTGCGCCACAAAGCCGACACAGAATAAAACGCTGCGAACGCGCCTTATATCGTTGACTCATTCAAATTACTGCTGACGAGCGCTATCTCGTCAGCTGTTGCCACAAGTGCAACAACATTAACGTAACGCAAACTACTTAACGACGTGCGCCCCCGGAAATGCTCTGCATTTGATCGTGCCCCTCGCGAGGGGGATGTTTCACTGCGTCTTCTCTCCGTCGCGGGACCCGTGGCGCCATCTGGCGGAGGCGCGGCACAAGTCGTAGCACTTTCTTTGAAAAAGTGCCTCGGAAGCGCGGCAAATATGAAATAGGGATGACGCGCTTTCGAGGCAATCTGCTGACGCGGCTGCTTTGTGTACAGACTGGGCTGCGAGCGTCCCGGGATTCTGGTGCCGACCGAACCCCATTTCGTTTTTTTGTTTACTTTTTTACTGCATAATGCAGGTTTACCTTGTGTTTTCCCATTCTACGTGACATCCTTCATCGGGCTTTCTCCACCCAGTAGTGAGCTTTAGTCGTTTCCCATTTATCAGCCAGAATAAGCTATCCCTACTTTTTGTTGGGAACCTTGGTTTTTACATTGATTTGACTTTTGTATAAGGTTACCTTCATTAAATCACGTTTAAAATGGTTTTGTTACAATACGCCAAATTTCGTTAGTTCAGTTTTTTCTCTGTCAGGAGTGAGCTGTTGCCCTTTGTAAATTGGTTTCACAAGAAGTTTAGGAATTTTTAGGAATTCACAAGAACCACATATGCCATTCTCTAAGACGACGCAGTGCGTGAAAATTTCCAACCACCTATTTGGGGACCAAATGAAATAATTCGTTATCATGACAAAAGGCTCAACGTGAAAACAAACCCAACAGACTGTCATAGATCCTTCCTGAGGACACGCCATAGACCTGCGCGCCTGCGTGGCAGCAAAGTCCAGTGGGTCGCCTTTTACCGTGCACCACCCAATATAGAAGCCAGGCTTTATTGACAAATTTTGGGCCCTAAGGTCTCCTATCTGAGCGGTTGTGGAGTGCGATAAGGTGGGTAGCTAGCGTCGCCCTATAGATTCTCTGGATTTGCACGGGAGAAAAAAAAAGGCGGCAGCTCTGCGTGGTATACCTTCGGGAGAGCAGTCATGTGTGATAATTAGCTTGACGGCTTGCAGCTCCGCCAATGGTGCATCCGCTTGCGCAGCAACCGTATGCGCAACCCCGAAAATAATGCAGCTGTTGTAACTGCTTCAAGTCAACCCAAGTAAACGTTTACCGCTTGCCACGTAGGGTATAACAAAATCTCTGCACACATTATTCGCAGCTAAGCTGCAGCCCTAAAGGTACCCTGAAACCCCTCTCATCCTCGAAGTCATGTATAACATGGGGCTAATCTGCCTTACTTATTATTGATAACATCAACAATATCTCGGGCCGAGATCCCCCTCCTCACCTTCCAGGTCGGTTACCCTACAGATTCAAAACGATATTCTACCAGCAGCTACTTTATTGTCGTGGTGACCTGGCCTTACTACAAATGACGGAACTTGCTCCGTACGTATTACGATGTGTTCACCACAAAATTACTGTCAAAGTTGAAGTTATCGCTGTCTGGAGATATGGAACTATATCCCGGCCCAGCTGAAACTCTGAGACAAACCTTCTTTGACACTATCAAGGAGCTCGATGAAACCGTGCTAACCATTTCTGAAGATATAAACCAGCTGAAGGCAGTACAAAGTAACCATAGAACAGTTCTCTCAACTTCATAAACCGAAATTTAGCGCTGGAAGCAGAACGAATTGAACCTTCATGCACGCCGTTCCCGAAGACGCTGTCAAAATCAAGCAGAAAAGCGAAACACTAAAAGTCGCTAATAGCGATGCTAGCAATCGACTGTTCTGCAACAACCTTCTCTTCTTTGGTACTGAGGACCCCCAAAAAAACTTGGGAAGAATCGGACCTTAAAGTCAAAATTTTGCAACAAATAACTGGGTGTTACGCTCAGGCCAAGTGCAGTTGAACGTGCTCAGAGGATCGGAAAATTTGCGCCTGCAAAAAACGACGAATTGTTGTACAGCTTGCTCACTTTAAAACAAAAAAGAATATTTTAGCCTGCGGAATCAAGCTGAAACAACCTTCGCCGTATGGAACGACATTTGGCATCCAATCTCCTTTTCCTGCGACGTTGCCAAAAATTTATTTGGCCACATAAGTGTACATTTAAGCCCAAGGTCGACCAGGGTATTGTCGCAAACAAGTCCTACTTCTATGACGCGAAAAACTATATCATTGGGAACTTGGGAACTCACCCGTAATAGCAATGAAGATCAACTCATTATCACAAGTCGCCTCAGGTTTTGAATCATACCGCCTTGTGTAACACGTGCAACCCGCCCTGTTCCTAAAGTCGGTTAACACACGCAGCCCAATTCCTAAAGTCGGCTAACATCACTGTTTTATAAATGATTTCAGTGCTGACGCAGTGATACGAACTCAAACTTAGTTGCAATTTGGCCGTGGGCGGGGCAAGTAAGGCGATGGCAAGATAACCGTTGGCCTTTAGGGCAACAAGTGGATCTCATGTGAATGGAAGCATGGAAAGGGACAGCAGCATGATAGATGGGGAGATGAGATCAAGACGTTCTCGGGGATATATTGATCGCAGTTAGATAAAAACCCGAACTATTGTAGGTCTGTGGCACCGGCTTTGCCCTGCATGGGAGTAAATAGGCAGAATATGATGGTTATGAAGCTGAAGATGACGATAATATTGATTGTGATGTTAGTCGACGTGGCTCTAACAGCTGTCTTTACCGTGTGCAGGCTTGTGCTTGACTACTACGCATTAAATGCCATTGAAGTGATCTTGCATCAATTGAAGAACGCGGTGGTTGCAGCGAAGACAGCGCTGAACTTTGCGCATGTAGAACTTGCGGAAAGATAAGGTTCCAGAAGTCACAGGGGATCATGGGCAGGTATCTTTAAAGCATGTTGAAAGACTCGAGGCAAAGTCTGATCAAGGGATCTGCGGAATTTGCCACATTGTGCCGATTGTAATGGCTGTAATGATCAGGAGTCCAACTAGTATTTCGCACCAGACGTACGACTGGCTCCATTGCACGTTGTCAGCACTTGTATTTCCGGCACGAAAACAAGACCACGAAATGAAAGACTGGCGAATAGTTCCCAGCACCCAACACACACACCCGCGCAGTTACACAAAACACAAGTCTGTCGAAAATGTCCTCGCGGCGTCTCATCAAGCCCCAGTCCCTGCTCGGATGTCAGCGTCGGTGACTGGCCGAGACTGCTGAGAAGTTGAGTTCCTCGGGCCTGCGCCGCGAGGCAAGCAGGCCCAAGGGCTGTCTCAGCGCTCCTCCGGAACAAGGACGAGAGGTACGCCGTGTCTCCTCGCTGGCCTGGAGGTCCAAGACGCAGGCCCGAACCACTGATCGGACAGTTTCGGTTATCCCGTCCCCTCTTTTTTTCCGTCGTCCTGCTCTTCCCACACCCTGATACAGCCATCTGACCGTCCTAGGGGTTGGCCACACACGCTTTCCGGTCACCTTACCACAATTGCCCCCTTTTAGGAAGTTGTTATAACAACTATTCTCAGTTCCACCAAAAAACCTGCTAAAGGGTTCGTTGATTATGGGTCCAGCCGGATTCCATGACACCTGCGCCACCTCCATGCGGTGATTCTTCCGGTGAGTATGTTCGCTGACAGGTGGTACACGATGCGACGAACCCCCGCACGTCAACATTGACGCCAGGCCAGTACAACTCTCTTTACACCCGGTTAAGCGTTTTGCCGTACCCCGAGATGAATGGCCGGGGTACCTTCATGTGAGCTTCGAATGACCGATTCTCAGAACGGCTTAGGCGCAAGGATCTGGCTGTACGTTTCACCCATTACTCGGTGGTACTGCCGGTAAAGAATATTGTCTTCCTGTAGGAAGTTGCTGTAGTGGCCCTTGCGGTAATAAACTCGCTTTCCGGCTTTCCGCTGGCACCATTTGAATTAAGGATCGCTGCTGTGTTGTTGAGCTATCTCGTCCTCCAAAAGAGAGCTCATAACTCCTAGCTTCTTGGAAAAACGGCTGTTGTTCTGCACCTTGACAATGGCAGACATCACCACTGGAACGGCTGGTGGCCTTTCCTCTTTCAAAGGCTCAATCTGTTTCATGTCCCGGCTGCTTGTGCTCTCCCAGCACGAATCTGGCTTCAGTGCTGCTCGTAATCCAGGCATGTTACCAAGAACGAGATCGTACGTGGGGTTTTCCATGCAAATGGCGTAGACTTCCCCTGTGAAGTAGGGCGTGTCAACGTGAATCTTCGCCTCTGGTAACTGCACCACCAACCCGTCAAGAAAGAACACTTCCTTTGTTTTTCCGGAAAACCTCTTGTCGGGATTGAGGCTGCGCCGCACAATAACAGTGTTGCTGCCCGTGTCCCTTAGAACGCGTACAGGTTTCCCGAGTCCACGTCCTTCAACAACGGGTAGGGCGTCGGCTAGAAATCGAGGTGCCTTGTGGTCCCCTCGGCTATGGAAGCCTGACGTTTCGTCTGCGTTCTTAGAGGAAGCAGTGGAGACCCGGTTTGGATGACCCTGAGAAAACCGTGTGAAGGCGCACGAGACAATATGTTCCGGGTCGGTTGGTTTGTTTTTGCACTCTTCAGCGCTGTGCCCTGACTTGCCGCAACTCTTGCATTTTGCCGGGTTTCTAAGAGGGACGTGACAGTCAGGGGCAGTGTGGCCGATGCGGTTGCATAAGTAGCATTTTACCGACTTCTTTTGAGCATGACTTCCGTCTCTGGTTGTCTCTTCACTGTCATTAACAAGGTTAGTAACATTTTGGGCCTAAAGGAAGCGGTCGGTATGGTCCGCGAGAGAACTCAGCGTCTTGCAGTCTCACTCCTTCAGGAACACAATCAGCTTGGCATGGCAACATCGAAGAAACTGCTCACAGACGATAAGGTCCCTGAGTCCTTCGAATGTTTTTGGCACACCTGACATCTCGATCCAATGGTCAAAATATCCTGAAAGCCGGGCAGCCAGCTGTCGTCCACTCTCGCCGTCCATGGCTTGCGCTCCCCTGAACTTCTCCTGGTAGCCTGGGCAGTGAAGCGGAAGCGCTGCAATCGAGCCTTTTTGACTGCGGGGTAATCCAGCGATTCTTCTGCTCTAAGACGGCCTATGACGATAAAAGCTTCCCAAGATAGGCACATGCTGATGGCCGTGGCCCATTTCTCTGGTGACCATTCTTGTGCTGTAGCTACCCGCTCAAAGCGCTTTAGATATGCATGTAGTTCATCGCGGCGCTCGTCAAAGATGGGGAGAAGCTTCTGAGGATTGACCACGGCCCCAGGGGGTGTCGTGCCAACCGGTCCAACCCCGTTCTTGTGGGTCACTGCAGTTGCCGGCGTTTCCCAAAGTCGGAGCTCCAGCAACAAAAGCGGTTTGCGCCTTTCGTCCGCAGCCTTCGGCCGTTCGTCCGCGGCCTTCTGCCGTTCTTCCGTGGTCTTCTGCCTTTCGTCCGCGGCCTTCTGCCGTTCGTCCGCGGCCTTCTGCCGTTCGTCCTCCTAGCGATTTGCTTCCCGCTGAGCGGCTCGTTCAGCGCGCTGGTTGGCGCGTTCTTTCTCAACCCACTCCCGGAGCTCATGCCTAGATAGCCCCTACTGGACGCCTAGCGCTGTAAGCTTGTCGAGGTCCATGGTGGTCTTTCTTTACGGTACAGAAGTCGTGTCGGCCAGTATGCTAGCTGGATCCTGGCAGGCTCGCCACTTTTGTAATGATCAGGAGTCCAACTAGTATCTCGCGCCAGACGTACAACTCGCTCCGTTGCACGTTGTCAGCACTTGTATTTCTAGCATGAAAACAACACTAGGAAATGAAAGACTGGGGAATAGTTCCCAGCTCCCAACACACACACCTGGGCAGTTACACAAAACAAAAGTCTCTGGAGAATGTCCTCGCGGCGTTTCATCAAACCCCAGTCCCGGCTCGGATGTCAGCGTCGGTGACTGGCCGAGACTGCTGAAGTTGAGTTGCTCGGGCCTATGCCGCGAGGCAAGCGGGCACCAGGGCTGTTTGAGCGCTCCTCCGGAACAAGGATGAGAGGTACGCCGTGGTGTTTTCGCCGGCCTTGAGGTCCAAGACGCAGGCCCGAACCACTGTTCGGGCAGTTTCGGTTATCCGGTCCCCTCTTTTTTTCCGTCTTCCTCCTCTTCCCACAGCCTGATCCAGCCATCTGACCGTCCTAGGGGTTGGCCACACACGCTTTGCGTTCACCTTACCACAATGGCACTTGATAAAGACAACCTCAGCACTTCAGGTGATGCCACTGCTTCTTACCCGGACTGTCTGCTGTTTGTCGTCCCGAAAAGCTCTGTAAACGACGACAATCCAATTTGCACAGACAAAACTTTCTGCGACGTTTTCTAAGGTTGGCGACTTTAAAACGCCGCAGCGACGCCTGGGCTATGAGGCCCGCCGTAGTAGAGAACTCCGGAATAATTTTGACTACCTGTGGGTCTTTACGGGCGCCAAAATTTCGACGCACGGGTGGTTTCACTTGTGGTGGCTTAATATAAAAGGTGCCCATCCCATGTTTCAATGCACTGCCTCATTTGTTGTTTTACTGTGTGTTCCTAATGCCAATCGACCTACCGCCCTCTGATTTACTTTTAGTCCTGATTGAATCTCTCATTTGACACACACTCCTGCGTTTAAAAAGGTGAGGGCTGGTACCATACCTCCCTTTAAGATTCCTCTCATTACTTCATAACTGTTATATCCCCACAGTGCTCTGTGCTTCATGATTGAAGCCTTTATTTTGCTTTCATTCCTAAATGCTCCTTATGAGTTTTGAGATACCCCTTACTGTAGTTTACCCTTATGGCCAGAATATTGTATGCCGTTGCCCACGGTATTGCTGCCTGTTGAACGAATACTAATTCGCTACGGGCGTCGTCATTAAAAGCCAGAACTCTCGACTTTGTTGTGCTAAATTCTAACCCCAGTTCAGTGGCTTTTTTTCCGCAGATATATGTGAGCTGCTTGCGACACTGTTTGCTATCTGCTGGTAGTACTATGCCATCTGCTTATATCAGTCCCGGAATATGTATATCCTGTTCCCTATGCTGTGCGGCTATAACACCGATTGACATCTATTTTAGTGGCTTCAATATTTTTCTAGTCTAGCAATGTAGAGCATAAACAGCAATGATGAAAGAGGACAACCCTGCTTTGCACCTCTTTTTTTGACTACAGGTTCCCAGGTTCCCTGCACTTTTGGTATTCTGAGGTATTTTCACCTTACTCTCATTGTAAATTCCCTGCAACAGCTGTAAAAAACCCTGGCCTAATCGCTCCAGCTCAAATATTCTCAATAGAAATTCTCTATCTTCGTTGTCATTGGCTCCCTCTATTTAGAGAAATGCTATCCATAGTGGTCACTTCTTAGCCATTGACCAGTTTCTGCATAGGGATAGGACCAACAAATTGTCATCTAAGCGTCTGTCTTGTCTGAATTCATTTTGTGGTTCTCCGAGTATGCCGTTCCCCAATATCCATGCCAGCGTGTAGGCCACTGAGTTAACTGTAATAGGCCTGGACGAATCGGCATCAGCCCGGTCTCCTTTACATTTAAAAATCATCTCCATCGTGCTTTACGCCAATTGTTCGGTACTTGCTTAGTTTTTATCAATTTTGAATTGCTCGAATCAGTTGTGCCTTTCTTTTTGGGCCCAGTAGGTTGACCAGTCGTATCGGAATTTCAATCGTCGCTGTTGCCGTATTAGGTGGAACATGTTTTCGGCTTTTTTTTAGTTTAGATTCTCCACCTTTAGCTTTTTATGTATACGCACCTATGTTACCCCACTCTCCAAATGTTGTAGCCCTCTCTCCGTTCTTCTGAACTTCACTTCTAATATTGACAGTATGTGAAATACCTCCTCTTCCGGTTTTCGTACCTGGCTTTCACCGTTTATGACATGACGTTTTACTTCTTCGACCTCTTTCCTTAGTTCATCTACGTGATTCCAGAACTTTCCCTGCGCGGCATACGGGAATAGACCACGTATGCCTCAGACGAAACAGCAGTCGCAGCGCACATTCACGGCACCAATACACAACCCTTGCAATTTATTAAAGCTGCCGTCGTAGAAGATAGCCACTGGTAATATTCCCTGAGGGAGGTTGCATTACGCAGACACGCTTCCAACAATCAGTTCACTAATTGGTGCAACCTCGATTTCTTCGCTTGATCGGTGACGGCGCTGCGCACAAAAACAGACCTCCACAATTTACTAATGTACAAATAACGGCTAAAAGAATCACAAAAATCAAAGGACGATCACAGAACAAACACGTCCTTGATCCACCTAAAGCACCATCATAACTCAAATCGCGTACAACACTGTGGTACCGGCCCGTAGTTTATGCTGGACGGCGCGATGGCGAAACAGTGGTCGGCGAGCGAGTGCCGCGGATATTCAACGTAGTTCTTCTAACGAACATTCGTTATTGACATCACGGTAATGGTGAGACGCCATTGGTTGCGAATGAGCACAAGTTGTTAAATACGCCACTGCCAAGCTAATTTGTCAGCGACTATAAACGACCTCCATATTTTGAGAACATTCTGCAAACACGTTCAGCTGCTTTGATTTCTACTGAAGGCTCTCAATACTGCCGGCTTCACTCCTCATTTGAAGAAATTTCGATATGAGTATAAAATCCGGAAACATCTGTGGTACATTGTCAGCAACGAAGGTGTCAGTGTTGACACTGCCAAAATCATCCCCCGTTCATGCGTTCCCAATACCAGCTGACACATCGGCGGTGTGCAGGTTCCGTGATTTGTGCATTACATTCGACGCTTTTTACAGAACTTCGTTCAAGTAGCTGAAGCACTCACATAACTTCCAAAAGAACACGTACTTAAACCGTGAACCATGAACACTTACACGCATTGTAGGAAATCAAAGAAGCGCTGAAGACAACGCACTTCTTAGGGCACATTGACTGGGGTGCTGAAGCCGAAGTCTACCTTTCCTCCAGTAACACGGGAATGAAAGCTGTCTTTATTTAAATGAAGTATTGCGCCGACCGCGTCATATCTTCTGCAAGTCTTACACTATCAAAGCAGAGCAGAACTATTGAACCCGAGAAAAGTTGTGCTTTGCGGTCATCTGGTAATTACCAACATCATACCTGATGTGTATAGACATTCGTTTTCCGTTGTTACGGAGCACCATTCACTGTGTTGGATTGCTAACCTCTTGAACCCATGAAGACGACTATCTCATGAAGGGCTTTGTTTCCAAAGAATATGGTGTAAACATCACCTACAAGTCGGGTGGCAAACGCGGTTAAAAGTACTGCCTGTCACACACCTCAGTGAAAGAAATCAGAGTACTTAGAGGGCGATGATGTGTAACTCGGTGCACTGAAAGTTTCGGTTATGGCAGCAAGCCTGCGACAGGATCTCGAAATTTACGATGAGATTGCGTGTCTTCGAGGTCAGAAAATTGATCGGTCAAGGAGCTTCCCTGCCAACTTCACTTTCTCTCTCTGACACGACCAGCTATACAAAAAGATTGAACGCAAGTAGCATGTCGTAGATTTTAATGGTGCCATGGAGGCATAACCAGGAGAATATTATAGCGTGGCACAACAATTCCACCGCTGGTAACCTTAATTACAGTATATCACTAGCTAGAATACGTGCTTCCTCAGGGCTCATCATTGACCAGTGATCTGCGTTCACTTCGCAGCTCACGTTGTAATACTCCAGCTGTATCATACCAGCCATCGACGACCTACAGAGTATTTCCCCTAATTAATGCACTAACAGTGGCTTAATAAGACTACCACAGGTATGATCGCCGTGTGCACAGGCGTCGAGCACCGAACGTGGGACGAATGGTTTTCATTTGGGGGACGAGTTGTTTCCAATGTATTAAACAACGTGTTTAATTCTAATTTACATCGCACACAGCGAAAATTGAACACAATGTGAGACGCAATGTTACCTCCCCTGCTTATTGTACGTAGCCACCAAGATTCTGAAGTATTATGCTAGCGTACAAAAGAGGCACAGCAAAGTGCATGGATCAAAGTTCAACATTTGTAACACGCCAGTCGCAATGACCTCCTTCACAGAAACATAAATGTCGCTACTGGTTAAAGTTTTGTATCTCGATACCGCACAACACCGTGGTATTAACCAAGAGGTTCACTTCGGTTCACCTGAACGATCAAGTAATCCCCTACACGGTGCGCCACCATTGCCTCAGAACGTTGTAATCTGATATAGCTAACGCCTTCTGCCTTAGGGCGTACAATGAACACTAGTGCACTCCCTACCACGACTGTATATTCTACCACCTTGTTGTTATATTCGTAATCAATTCGATCCGTCCTAAGCGGGGAGTGTTGACACTACCAACATCATAAGAATTGAAGAGAACAGGAATGGAACGATTACAAGGAAAAGTAAGAAACCGAAAGAGAGGGATGCTAAACTTCACCGCATCGCAGGACATAAACCCTAGTACTTTCCTACTGTTTCTGAGGCTGTAGGTGTAATTCGTGAAGATCAAAAAATATTTTGCTGTACGGTTTGCCTACGTTTCTGCGAAAACGCCTAATAAATGAACATTGTCTTTTAAAAATTTTTGATGAATAATTTAAGTGTGTAAAATAAAGAAGAAATATGTATCTTGGATGACCAATGGCTACATATATAATGAAAAACGAGTTTTATTAGTACATTTTTTTGGAGTACAGTTATGAAAACTACCTTTAGATGAAAGTGTTATTGTGCACACAAACACAGATTTTATACAGGCAAACATTTTGTCGTAATTTCCGCATTTGCAAAAAATTCACATAAAAACAGTATTTTACACTAACTGAACAAATCTCACAAAATGAGCAAGGGTGTTTTTAATCAGAACAATTGCAACAGTAAAAAAAGAACGAAAATATTCTTTTTAAGGAATGTACTTCAGAAGGACTCATCTATTACCAACACTTGATTAGCTGGGTCTTACAATATCAGCAATGCAGTGTGCAATAAGTCGGAAATAAACCGGCTATAATAAATTGTTTCCATGAGCGCTCCTTTTTAATACTTCTATTTTTTGAAAGTGTACGTTAATTAGAACATAATAGAAAAGCTCTTTTTTTGAAAGAAATGGCTCAATTTAAAAACATTTGTTTTAGAAAAAAGTTTAAAGCTCAATAACTTACGGATAGTCTCTGGAATTGTACGTAAAATTGTTGTAGTTTAGAACAAATTTGACTTTATTCTTTTTATCTGGCTATATGAAAAATATTTGTATCCAACGCACTTTATAGTTTCTTACAATTTTCTAACAAAGACAGCTTATCATTCGATGAAAGGAAGTGTGGCGACAAAGAATGGAGCGGTACGCGATGACGAAGCAATTCAAGCAAGCAGCTGAAGGGCAGTACCGGAAGCACGCCCACAAGGGATATCTTCTAGATATAAAAAGATTCTTGCAGCTGGCGGCGGGACCAGCTTTGAATGACAATCGCCGTCCTCCAAGTAGCAGACTGCCAGCAGGGTTTCGGTATACGTCAGTCGTGGGGATCACTACCAATAGCTCGAAGCCCGATACCACAATTCCGCAATACAGATGATGTGCTTATGCACTTTTGAGAAGGCAAAGAGTATATTTTAAGGCTGCTTAGTGTCGCTTTTTTTGGTGCAATGGTTCTATAGCTCGCAATATGGCGGTAGCAATATCATGAGCTCGTTTTTTTTGTTTTTGGTACATTTGGTACATTGTGGTTTTCTTTTTTGGGTGTTTTGTGTGTGTTGTGTTTTGTGTTTCGTGCCTTTTTTGTGTTTTCTGTATTTCTGGTTTTTGAATTTTGCGTTGGTTGTTTTGTTGTTTTGTGCCTCTTTTCGTATTTTGTGTTTTTAATTTTTTGTTTTGAGTGTTCTTTATTTTTGGTAGTTTTTGTTGTTTTGGGGGTTTTTTGTGTTTTTTGGTTTTTGGTGTTTGTTGTTTCTAGTATTTTGTTTTTGTTGGTTTTGGTGTTTTGGGTGTTTATTGTTTTTAGTGTTTAGAGTGGTCTTGATTTTTGGTATTTCCGTGTTTGTTCTTTTTGGGTATTTGTTGTTTGCGGTGGTGTACATGCTTATGCATGCAATGCGCGTAGAGACTGTGTGTATACATTTGAGTAAGTCTATACACGCATCCTACGTAAACATGTGAGTGCATCTGCGTATCCGATTTGTGTATATATCGAAGGAAATGTATTCCATACACAACATGCTCACATACATGCATGTGTGCAAATGTATATGCACACAAAGGGTGCGTGCGTACATCCATGTGCACACACGTGTTCATTGCTTTTAGGTAACCCATGAACATGGCCTCTGTATGCCTGTGGCTTTGCGAAGTGAAGGTTTTATGCCCGGGGTAGTTAGGCAACAAGCACTGTACCTGCTAGGCTTCTCTTTCTTTGCCTTAGCTCTTGAAACTAAGCATCTACATGAGGTGTGACCATTCCCTTGACGGATGGTAAGCCGCTTCCTTGTGGCATGGGACCAATGCCTGGGAATTCATCAAGACGGCTCGTGGTTTGAAGGCTCATAGAATGCATGGTTGAAACAATCAAATCTTATATATAAAGCTTACTGCGGAGGTGGCCCGTGCCATCAGATGTCATTGTATGTTAGGGAGTTCTACTCTCCACGTATTTCTTTGTTTCACGCGAGCTATGATTTCGCTGTTGCTACAGGTTAAAGAGGCTGATGTGGTCCAAAAATATTGCATCTATTCTGTGCAAGTGACAATCCAGCGGAAGTTATCACAGGCTTTTGTGGCAGACTTCTCTCCCCTCAGTGAACTTTTTGGCGAAGTAAAGCGCTAAGGCAGCATGAAAATGGTATTATAGGCCCAAAAGACAAGTCGACGTTCACACCAGTCGGTGGAATAAAGGCTACAAAACGACTGCCCTCGAACACGTAAATGCGCGCAATATTAATCCAAAATTCATGTTATAATTCCGCCCTATCCACCCACGAAGTCAATTGCTCACCGGCACATTCTTTTGGTGACCCGCCCAATGGAGTTTTTTTCGACAATTTCGGGAGCCAATAGCGTGAGCCTTTTTTTCTTCAAAAAAGTGCCGAGTGTGTTAGTGGTTTTCAGGCGGCACAATGCAAAACGAACTGTCGCGAGCCAAATGGCAGGAATGCTCAAGGTCCAAATATAATCTAGCCCGTCTATGTCCCAACAGAAGCCACGTCTAAGTACATATCTCAGTCTTGGAGGGGTATTATGGATTCTGTATTGCGTAAAAAGAGGAATGTGTGTCATTGCTGTAGTGGTCTCAGCAGTGAGGGTGCGATGCAAAAATGTGGAACATTGAGCGTGTAATTGAGCTCCTGATACGAGTCAATCTATGAATCACGTGAGCTGCTCAAATAGTCACTAAGATACGTATATGAAATGGGGATCCCATTAGGAGCAGGTTCAAACGCCCCTGTTGAGGAATTGTTGGGGAAAAGCCTCAAAATATTGTTAGCTCCTCCAAATGCAGCTTCAGTACTAGGAAAAAAAACTGAAGCAGTACGCCTCATACCTTCTTGAAATGACAATTATATTGAGGTAATAGGCTTCAGAATAAACTTTGCAATGGGGACTGCTCTGTCCTAAAAATATTCACCTTAATTTTTTTATTAATTTATATATGGCCTACTAATTATGTACCTAGGAGAAGGTACCCGGAAGTGACATGCCACAAAAAAATCAAACCATTGTTTTTGCAAGTTTTTCTGCAAGGAAATCTTCAAAGTTACTGTACATGTCTATAGGCCGTTTTTAACATGTTAGCCGTGCTAAACTGTGATGCCCATGCTTCTCCGGTACAGCGCAGGAAGTCTTGGGTACTTATGGGTGGAAGCAAGAAATGAACAAGTTTTCCTTGGCATTTAAGTGGTGCTTTCCCAACACCAGTCATGTGCGTTTTGCTGTCCTGTTAAACACAAAACCAATTTATTTTCATATGCCTGTGCATCGTCGAACGCAATAATAATTACACGAAAGAAACACCAACATGAAAGGCACAACAGGAAAAAAACAAAAGGGGCCATCACACTCATCTTGTTGGGCAGGTTCTAGTACACGTGTACACACTCACAGCCCCATATGCGGTTCCAACAAGAACGCAGGATTGTGACCGCACTATGGTGGCTGATACCCCTCGTTCACAACCAAATTGCTTGATTGCGACACCAACATAAACCATTTTCTGGATCGGAAAAAAGCCATAAATATGACGTACCAACAGACGATTTTCATCGCCGTTGTACTTAAAGATGTTCCCGCGTGCAGTGGTTCATAAAACGTTCTTGGGAAAGTCAGCAGCATGCAGTCTTGTTGCTTTAGGTCGGGGTCAAGGAAAACCCCTTTCTTAGCCATTTTGTGATTCGACGTTGCAACTAAAGTTCCTTGGAATAGCAGCTCTCGAGTCATCCATATATTCGCCACATGATAACTCTCAAAACTGTGCAGCATAGCGCTGTCGGTTCGTATAATCACGAAGCTAACCGTGAGGTACTTTGTGTGTTCTCTACTATCGCAGGTATGTAAATAATATATATACAGCGTTCACCTATCTCACGGCTCAGGTCCTCTGTTCTGCCTCCCCGTATCATTCTTGATATAGTGTGCGGGTTTACCTCCACACTGGCCGCAAATTCACAACACATAGGAGTGGACACAGTGGCCTAGAATACATAGGCTGCGCCGAGAATGCCTGAGCTAAGGCAAGATTGGAATCTCAAGATGTCCTCAACCGTGTCCCTAGTTCATGCGCCAGCCAAAACGGTTAATTTGAACATGCCGGTAAAACTTCGTCCTCAGCTCTTTCGGCAGGCGTGCTTCCGACAGCCCGTATTGTTGGTTGTGGCCTTGGTGGAGACGCAGTGTCGGGGGTCAGCCCTCCTTCTAGTCAAATCATCACACTCTGCGCCGAGCATATAGTCCGCTGGGTGTTCACATCTCCCCAACATTTCACCCTTCCATTTGTTGTGGTCCTTACCCTAAGGACGCTTTTCACGTGGAGAAAAGCGGGGAGAAAACGATGTGAAGCATTACGCGGTGGCCCCACTCTCTTATAAAAGAGTTATGTTCCGGTCATAGGCTCTGTCATTAAAACTTTGCATATATTATGCAAACACAATTTGCCTGAATCATGGTTTATGGATTTTGTCCTGCTGCACCTGACATTACTACGAAGAGGGTGGTGTGACAATCCATGTAATCACTATGAATTAAGTTTTCCTCCTATTTCTAGTGAACCATATTCATTGTTCAAATTGATGGGCACTGCTAAGATTGCAACACACGTAAATCCCCTCTGATGCCTCCAACTTGAAAAGACGTTATTACGGAGTACCATGCTCTTGAAAAACAGCAGTGTTCCTCCCTCAAAAAATGCTATAGTTTTTGGTGGACGTGACAGCGAAGGCTCGGGGGAAGTAAAAGATTGAATGGACAAGTACAACATGCTGCCATTCCCGCAAACCGATAGACAAACGTTCAATAAAAGATTGTGAGCAAAAACAACTGCTAAGGTTAGTGTCCCACTGAAACAAGACCAGGGTAGTTTAAAGTCTAGAGCTCTCAGGAATGCCCTTGTTCACCTGGGTAGCTTTGTCTTTGATGTATGCCTTGATGGCCAACAAATTTGGGCAACTTGGTGTGTTTGAATGACTGCAGAAGCGAAAACCGGTATGAACAATCCATACAGCAAAAACAGCTGGCTTTGTTTTGCTTAGGCACGTTCGATCGCGGTATAATAGTCCTACCTTATTACCAAAAAGTCCTTGGAGGGGGCAGAGACGCAGGTGCGCTCCTTTAAGGAACCCAACGGCACATTGGGGAACATGAGGTGAGACAAAAGATACACTGTGAAATTGCAATCCGCGCAGCTCACGAGGAGAGGCTTTGCAAGGTATAGGTGTATTTATGAAGCAGATGTGTCACAACGGATTTTTACTGGAAGGCCTCCAGCCGGTTTGTGGACTGTTCATAGGTTTTTGGTAGGCGGGTATATGCTGATACGGCCAGGCGTTTTAATGTGCAGCATTTTTAGCGAGAACCCCCCTCGCCAGTACCATGTCACCTTCTTCACTAAAACAATGCGGATTTTGTGGGAGTAGCACTTGTCACTAATATATTCGGTTATATAAACGTCCGGAGATAATCGGGAACAATTTTAACAACTAGATACTAGAGAAAACGAAAAGAAAATGTGTACAAGAAAGACTTGAAACAATCAAAAGTATGCATCTTATGGATGTCCAGCAGAACCCAAGAAAAAAAGCAGTCAACAAATAACAACGCTCAAATATGAATAAAACTGGCATAAGTGACAAAAACCCCGTAACGCCCGGCATTTCTTCAAAATTGTCGATGATAAAAAAAGAGCACATGCACTTCTTACTGTAGCGCGAGTGTATACAACTTGTTTATAATAATTTAAAAACAAAAATACCAAACCATCGAAACAAAACTTCCGCAATAATGATCTGACGACATCGAAAATATGCACTTTATAAATCTCCCCCAAAAGCCACGAATAAATAAAAATCCGAAAAAACACGTTCGCAATACAAATAGCATACCTAATGATGATTATATTGATTGTTGGGTCTTTTTCGGCGCAAAGCCAGCTAGGGCAAAGAGCGCCAAACAAAAGTAGTCACCACAGAAAAGTAGGTGTTAAAACCTGTACCCCAAACGAATGGCTAAATCAATAAAAGGAATTGGTGATGGCTGGTGTGCAGAGCCACTTTTGATTATACATGATAACAAATGTGGTTTAAAACTTCATCTCACAAATGCTTCAAAACGCATTTAAAAGAAACCACGGCATCGTCAACCAAAAACAACGATGGGTGTGGCCTAATCTGTTGTCTGTAGAGTTCTCTGAAGTGTTTGTGTCGTGTTATGTTGAGCGCCTTGCATGTGATTAGTATGCGTACTACAGATACACCCTCCTCATACGTGCTTCAAAGGGATCTTGGAGACCCAGTTTGCAGATGTTACTGCGTTGCATGTGTGTCCTATCCGTAACCTGTAAATGCGACTTCAGTGCGTCTGTTTCCCGTGACCCTGGTGTATGGGTGTATGGTTCCAAGTACGGTTTTATTCAGAAGAATTTCGGCTTTGTTTTGCCGAAACAGAAGTCAGGACAGATGTAAATGGAGCATACCATTATTACCCCATTAAATATTATCGTAGAGTTTGTTATAGCTCAAGGACAGTGTTTAAAGAAAAAGGGTGGCATGGTAATGAATTCCGCGCAACAATGGCTACACCACCCGAAGAGAGTGTGCAGCCAACCCTGTCGTTTCTGAACACCCTGTACCTATTTTTTCCTTCTTTGTTGCCTGATAATATTTTTTTATAACGCTGTGTCATACCTTTCTGCAACCCCCTTTTGTATTTCCCTTGGGCCCTTGAGGTGGTAATAAATGAAAAGAAATAAAATTATCAAATATATTTTGTTTGGAATTCAGGTGAGTTTCTCGGAGACACAAGATACTTGGGTGAGTGGCATGCAGAATCTCATACACATCGTCAAGATTCCTAATGAGCCCTCTGCAATTTTATTGGATGATGCTTTATGTTCCCATTATTTACATGTAGGAATGGCTGGAGTATGTGTGAATTCATGTGTTGTCTTTCGGAGCTTGTACTCTCGGAAGGGGCTTTTTGGCCCTTTCTGTCGGCTTGGACGTCGGAGGCCGCTCCTTGCGCTGAGTTGCAGTCAGTAACCGCCCGATATTCATCTCCTCGTCAGATGTCAGAGGGGTGCCCTACAGACTCCCCTACAGGGGTGCCCTACAGACTGAACTTGGCCTCCCTTCGGGGGCCCTTTGTTTGAGCCGCCACCACCGAGGAAGTCGGGGGTGCCAGATGTGCCATGGGTGGTGCGGTGGCGGTAGGAACCGATGCAGAGACCCCGGTGCTCATCCCCTCAGGACCCTCTAACGCACTGGAGGACGGGGAGGTAGGGAGCGGCATCGCTCCCCAACGGAAGTGGTTGGCATCACAACACCTGCTGCCTCAGAAACGGGTGTGGCCACAGGTTAGGCTGCCTCATGCAATACAAGAGGGGCGGGGGCCGGGCTGGACCAGGTCAAACTCGCTGTACTTGCGAGTTTGACCTGGTTGCGCTGTTTATTGTTCTTCTGCAAGACCATAAAACATCGTTAAACAAGTGCTATGTACACATTTGTCGGCGCATTGCGCCACGTGTGGCCGCTGTCCGAAATTTGGTCGAACGACCGTTGGCTTTGTGTACAGTGATCTCCGCTCAAAAGAAAAGGTTTTCTAATCCGTAAGCAGCTTGAAGCACGCGTAAGTACGCCGTCACTGCCGGTGCTTGATTGTGAGGCCAATTTTTGGAGACAACATGATCTTGCCTACTCTCCGGTTTCTTGTTCAAATTTTTAGAAGCGACGCATCTCTTAACTCGCCTTGTCCCTCCGGCGCCGTCCGTCGTCCGTAGTCCGCATCCATCCCCCATTCTCCTCGCCGAGCCAGCTGCGCGCTAACGCCGCTCTCACCCGCAGCGCCATCTGCGTGTTAGCGCTCGCTCCCGTCGCCATGCCAGCTGTGCGTCAGCCCTCGGTTAAAGCTCTAACACATGCGCAT